>JAHLJT010003656.1:88452900-88463594 GCA_031308135.1 Acheta domesticus
CACGACTAAGATTAATCCGCTGCATCAAAATCGCGAAACGATGGTATGCGCTCTCGTTCGAAAACTCTATACAAAGTTGAACACAAGAAAAAAAACCAACCGGAAATGTGCGTTAAATCTAATTCTCTGTCAACTCCGCACTCTTTTATCGGAAGATTCTCGAGGGTGCAGGCTCAGATATGCATTTCTCTGTATTTCCTCTCCACCTTGTTTCCCCACGCTTGTTAAAAACTATTCTGATGGTCGGGAGGTTTTCTTCATCTGACACTGATTAGGAGCCAATGCATTTTGATGAATGGAGGTCGAGATGAGTTGAAACCTCGACATGGCGGCACTCAAGGTCGGTGGAACGCTGAGTTGGTCGAGGCTGGATGGTCGTGGGGTGGGCGGTGGAGAGGTGGGACGGTGATCGAACCAGGGCTCGAGGGTGAATGAAAGCCAGATGGGAGGTGAGGTAGCAGGCGAGACGTGGTTGGATGGAGTATGCACGAGAAAAGAAATAGTGTGGCAAGAGAGAGGGACGAGGAATAGACGGTGGTGGGAGATCGAGGGAAGATGCCAGGATGTTGGTCGGGAATAGGAGCCGCCAGGGGAAGGCGGGAATGTGGCGGGACGGTAGGTGTGGCGGGGTGGGGCGGTTGGTGGAACATGAACGGGAAGCGAGTGGGAAGGAAGTGAGAGAGCGGATCGGAGAGCGAAATGAGCGGGTCGAAGTGCTGGTCTTAGACGGGTTGGAGAGATATTCGGAGAGCTGGTCGGAAATTTGGTCGAAGAGCTGGTCGGAGAGCTGGTCGGGGAGTTGATCAGTGAGTTAGTCGGAGATTTGGTCGGAGACCGGTTCGGAGAGCGGGTTGGAGAGAAGGTCTGAGAACGGACAAATCGGAGAGCCGGTCAGAGAACCGGTCAGAAAGCCGGTCAAAGAGCCGGTCGGAGAGCCGGTCGAAAGGCTGGTCGGAGAGCCGATCGACAACTGGTAGGAGAGCAGATCGAAGAGTGTGTCGGAGAGTGAGTCAGAGAGCGTGTCAGAGAGCAGATCAGGGAGCGGGTCGGAGAGCTGGGTGGGAGCCGGGACGGAGAGCAGGTCTGGCACCAGGGTGGCGGAGCGACATGCAAGCGTCGCACTGCTGCGGAATTTTGGTTGAAGGAGGGGGGAGGGATCCGTGGCGGAGGCGTGGCGGCGCTGGGGCGGCAAGAAGCTGGGGCTCTGGGGCAGCGGGGCACCGCCTCCACCACGTGTAGCCCACGCGCGGGCCGGCGGGCGGGCGGGCGACGTGAAGGCTGGGGAGAGAGAGACACGTGTCGGGAGGGCAAGGAGCGGCGCCTGAATACCAAACTCCGCTGCGGCCCGCCTGCGTCAATGCGTCGTCCCGCGTCCCTTGTCCCTCGTCTTGGACGGCGCCGTCGGCACCCTGCGCGACCCAGCGACGATTTTGTGATCTGTCGCGTGCGCAGTCGAGGAACCTCAGACTCGGCACTGCGAAATTGGGATGCTATCATATCTGATCCCTTTCATTTCCTGACAATCATGAATAAGGTGAAAACAGCAATTTAAATGCAATTATATTATTAGTTTTCAATAATTGTAATTGCTTGCAACGTTTTAAGAACGATTTCTGCTCATCATCAGGATGTAATCGTTAACAAGTTTGATTTAATACATTTCACATGCGCAAAATTAAATGTAGATTTATATAAATCACAAAATTAAATCTCGTCTTGTTTTTTGCTATTATATTTGCAACATATTAAATGAAACTTGGGTCTGGAAAAACTTTCTATCTTCAGTGTTGTTGTCAGTGTTCTCATTCTTCTATGTTGTGGGAAGACACCAAAATAATGTCCACTTTTTCATTTATTGAAAAATCAGCGAAACACTTTTGAAAATGCAACGATAATCACACCTGCACCGTTCTTTAAGCGTTCTTTACGCTATTCAACTACAACGTATAATTAAACAATTTTGAGACACGTTTGAGAAAATATTCAAAATGTTGAGACTTCATGTAAAACATTCCCCAAAATTACGTTAATTTAAAATATACGTCTTACATTCCTGGGAATGCATATTCCTTCACATCTATCGGGGAATATCAGTTTTGGAGAAAATCATCTGAAATGTTTAAGCGGGAGTGTTCACTTCAGGCCGACGTCCCCATAACATCATACGTCTATGTTAATCATTATGTCCCAATTTACAAGGATAAGATTGTAGCGTCACAGCACTGGGCGCGACCGACCGCACAAGTCGTGCAAGGGGGAGGGGTGGTCCTCTCGTGCCGCGCAGGGGCGGACGGACCCCCGGGTCTCTCGAGGGTCTCTCTCCGCTGGGGCGTGTCTGAGAAGGCGGCTGTCCCGTTCGCACTAGTGATGTGTGACGACAGAAATCGTTCGCAGATGGACGCCAGTCTCCTTCTGCAGCCAGCCCAAATCTCGAGCGGAAATGCCGCTTTGTGCGTGGGGAGGTCGGTCACGTGATGCCTCGCAAGGAAGCGGGTGGAATATAGCTTCGGGGAGTCGAGTTTGACCGTAGCGATGTGCGGAGGTGATCGCGAAGCAGTGTCTTGCGAGGCGTGGCTTTTCGCCACGGGCCAAGAGACCAAGGGCGGCGCTGGTGTAGCGAGCTGGGGTTCTCTTAGTAAATACTGAGGCGCTCGTCTCAAGAGTCGGAGTGCTGTGGACAGCAGCGTTCCTTAGGAGTGTTCCTTAGGAGTGTATATAGTGTACTAAACTTGTAATAATATGTACAGTCAACTCGTGTCTGTGTTCTTCCTCATCCTATGACGACGTCACAGACGAGGAAACAATTAAATGGTGGCAGCGGTTATAACGAAGCCTACGGGGGTCTTGTTGCCCACAAACTGGCATTAAATGGTGGCAGCCGGTTTTACGGAGCCTACGGCGGAGCATTGTGCCTCCGAACAACATTAAACGGTGGCAGCGGTTATACGAAGCCTACGGGGAGTATTGGTATTGTTGCCACCGAACAACATTAAATGTGGCAGCGGTTATAACGAAGCCTACGGGGTGTATTGTTGCCCCACCAAACTGGCATTAACTGGTGCAGCGATTCATGGGTGGTGACTATTAAAACATTAAATGGTGGAAGCAGTGACAACGGACATCCACGCGAGTGAACAGTAATGCATTAAGTGGTTCACGCAGTCGGTTGAACAACATTAATACGGCAGCAAGTACAAGTTTGTGAATAGTGCGGCTACGACGAGGGAATATGCAGCAGTAACGGAACTGAGCGGAAGCTGTCGCAACACCAGTGAAGGCGCGAGGAAACATTTAAATTACGCGTCGGCAACGGAAGCACCAAGAAAGAAGACTGGTCCGAACCCTGAAGGAAGGAAGGACGTCTGCAAGTGTCTCCGACTCAACCCTGTGTCACATCAGCGCACGCGGCCACCGAGGCTCCCTGTACGTAAGGTGTTCTTTTTGTACTCGCCGGGATAATTCAGGCAGTATGTCGTATCTTGCGGGATTCAAGAAAGGAGGTGTTGGTTCGAGTGGCCAAAGAGATGAGGTGGAAACGCTTTCAGGTGACGAAACGGTTGTTGCACTAAAGCAAATAATTGTTAATAGCGCGGAATATGAGGAGGAACTGGTACGGGAGCTCGCCGAAGCGACTAAGGAAATCCTCATTGAAGAACGCGAACGAGAACGGCGCGGAGCAGGAACGGCAGCATGAGTTAGAAAAGTTACGTATCACGGACGGCAGTCGACGGGACGGGAATCGGTAGTGTAGTACCAGTATCGCAACGAAGGCAAATGTTCACATCAAAACGTCATGGACGGTTTAAGGGCGAAAATGATGATATTACAATGTTCCTTAGTGTGTTCGAAGCACAGGTAGGGCAATTGGGAATACCTGAATCTGATGGGTGACAAATCTCATGGCATGATTGCCTAATCAGGTAAACTTCATGGTTGATGCTTGATCGGGAACGGTGGCGTAGAATATGAGGAAGCAAAAACGCGGCTGTATAGAAATGTTTAAATTTAAACGCCGAAGATTCCGACAATTATTACATCGCACCAAAGGCGTGCGGGAACCACGTGGAATGTATACGCGCGAGAAATTAATAACTATTGCAAGGAATGGGTAGCGGGGCTTAGAATTACTGAATTCCACGAGCTCTTAGATTTAATGGTTACGGACCAATTAAAGCGGAGGGTACCGGCGGAGATGCGTGACCACTTTATCGATGAGTGGGGAGATCTTGCGTCGTCTCTCGAGCTAGCCAAGAAACTCGATAGCTATGAGAACAACCGAGCAGGCTGGAAACGTAGCTTTACTAAGTTTACTAGCAAAGAGAACACGCAGGTAAAACGGGTGGACCAGGCGACGGAAGGCGCGCCTCGAGCCTCAAAACAGCCGGAATCGAACGTTAACCACACAGCCGAATTTGAAAGGCCTAAGGCGGCCAACTGTTTTAAGTGTGGGGAAGCAGGTCATTTTCGTAGGCAATGTCCGGAAGGTAAAGGCGTGGAAAAGATAAATTACGTGGCCCAAATGCAAAGTCAATCATTGTTAAATCCGTTCACATTAGTCGGAAAAGTAAATAATGTTTCTGTTAACATACTTCGTGATTCTGGCTCTACTTATGATCTCGTAAGTGGTAAATATGTAACGGATGACCAGATGACCGGGGAATCCGTTTGGGTGATGCAACCACTTGATTCAGAACCAAGGAATCTGCCGGTGGCGCGCGTCACGTTAGAAGGACCCTTCGGCCGGTTCGTTACAAAGGCGGCCGTAGCGAATAGGCATTGCCAGCTCGATTACTATTTATTAAGTAACCGTACGGCCACCTTGATGAATGAGATTCAAGGGGGGTCTGTTGAACCACAACTAGCATATGCGGTACAGACCAGGTCGCAGAGTCACGAAAAGACGCGTGCGGAAGCGCCAGAACACCGAGAGTGTGAAGAGCTGCCGCCGGTGTCCGATAACGTCACGGATGGAGCGGAAGAAGCGTTGGCGGGCGAAGAAGTCGAGGAAAGCCATGCGGCAGAGTTAGACGCAGGCATAGTAAATCCATTAAAAATCGACAAACGGGCTTTCGCAACCGCGCAGCAGGAAGACGACGAAATTCTTTGTGTCGCGTCAGAAGGAACGACGGAGGAAGATGACGAGCTAGATCGGTACGCGTTGAAATTAGACTCAAGTGATTTTGACATTGAATCATTGCGTAAAGGCACTAAGGTGGAGCCGGAATTTCGGGCGGCGTTGAAAGATGTAAATTTCAAATTCAAAGACATTTTTTCAGAAAAACCAGGAGTAGCTGACGTCATAACAATGAATGTAGAATTCACTGATCATACGCAAATAGTTAGGAGCGCGCCGTACAGAATGTCGCCTAGACAAACAAAAATCTTAAAGGAATTAGGAATAATTTTAGCTCAAAAAGACGATGTAGGAGATGAACATCCGGTATTGTATATAAGTAGAAAGCTTACACCAGCGGAATCCAAATTTTGTACATCGGAAAAAGAACAATATTGGATAATATGGGGTCGCCAAAAGCTCAAATATTATTTGGATGGGCAGGTCGCCAGAAAAATTGAGACAGATCATAATCCGGTGATATGGCTACTAAGAAATTGTACAGGGAATAATCCTAGATTAATGTGCTGGTCACTGTTACTGCAACAATACGACATCACCATTGTTCACAAAAAAGGGACAGAGCATGTCAATGTGGATGCACTGAGTCGCATGTACTAGCCTGGAGTGGTCTACGCGAGTGCAAGGGGACACCACGACAGTGGAACCTAAATGTAAAAAAAACGGTGCAATTGTATAAAATTGTAAATACTTTAGTTTAAGAGTGTTATTGAATGTAATGTGTTTTTCTTCTAGGACAAAGTTTTGTGGTATTGTTAACATAAGGCCCAAGGTTATGATCATACGATAAAATTGTAATATTTTGGAGGACACCTGGGTTAAATTCAAATTTATGGATGTTGTTGTTGTATTTGGGGCAAAAAGTCATTAAAATGTGAGAAACTGATATGAGTGTATATAAACGTACATAACTGTGTATATAAACGTATATTGATATATATGTGAAATGGTACTAGGTAAAGCATAGTGTAAAAGGAGTAGAATATTTATGTAATCAAAATTTGATAAGAAAATTTAGTTATAGAAAATTCATAGCTTTGTGAAACGGTATTATAGGTGATAAATAGCTAACTCTATAAAGTTAGCATCACGAGACCAGGGATTTAATGAGCGGTCGGCGTACAATCCGGGAAATTTTTTCTCTGTGACTAATAAGTCTGCGAAAAAAAATTTCGCCCCAAGTATGGGAGAGATTGTAGCGTCACAGCACTGGGCGCGACCGACCGCACAAGTCGTGCAAGGGGGAGGGGTGGTCCTCTCGTGCCGCGCAGGGGCGGACGGACCCCCCGGGGTCTCTCGAGGGTCTCTCTCCGCTGGGGGCGTGTCTGAGAAGGCGGCTGTCCGTTCGCACTAGTGATGTGTGACGACAGAAATCGTTCGCAGATGGACGCCAGGCTCCTTCTGCAGCCAGCCCAAATCTCGAGCGGAAATGACGCTTTGTGCGTGGGAGGTCGGTCACGTGATGCCTCGCAAGGGAGGCGGGTGGAATAAGCTTCCTGGGAGTCGAGTTTTGACCGTAGCGATGTGCGGAGGTGATCGCGAGCAGTGTCTTGCGAGGCGTGGCTTTTCGCCACGGGACAAGAGACCAAGGGCGCGCTGGTAGCGAGCTGGGTTTCTCTTAGTAAATACTGAGGCGGCTCGTCTCAGGAGTCGGAGTGCTGTGGACAGCAGCGTTCCTAGGAGTGTTCCTTAGGAGTGTATATAGGGTAATAAACTTGTAAATAAATATGTACAGTCAACTCCGTGTCTGTGTTCTTCCTCATCCTATGACGACGTCACAATATTCAGTTCAAGGTTACATGAAATTACATCGTCTTGTAGTTACGAATGTTTACTTCAGGATGAGTTAGTAAATGATACTGCTTTCAGTGCATTATATTTGTAAGTCGTTTATTAGATACGTACTGTGCATTTGGAACTGTGTTAAGATGGGTATTTTTATTGTCACAGATGTCACAACGTGAACAAGAAACCAAAGGCATTTAATGAAGCAGCCACACTTTTGAAGACGAAAAGTCGGTAGTCGAGGATTAGCGGAAGGTTGACAGGCAGTCAGAGAAAGTTTAGCGCATGAACGAGTGGCGAGTTTTCGTCTGCACGTGGTTCGACAATAGCACAGAGTCTCTGTATCTCTGAGAGATTTCCTGCTGAAATACAAAGTTGAAGGAAGGATTGGCCAAACTGGTTAGTGGATCTTCCTTCAAAAATGCTTTTATAGAGTGAATAAATAAAATCAAATTGAAGACATACAGTCTGGAACGTCAAGCTCTCAAACGGATAAAATCTCAGGTCAGTTCCGAAGAAAAGAAATGAAGTAAGTTAAGAAGAGGGAGGTCTTTCTTCATGAAGTGTAAAATGTGAAGCCTTGTTCCTTATTTATAAAGTATGATTAATCTATTGACTACTGATGCAAAAAAAGCAATGTGTGTATTGGTTTCCCTGTGGATCGCTAATTACATGTCATGAGAGTGCGGATTGTGTGTCATTGGGGCTTAAGGATTGTGCGTTACGTAGATTGCAAAGGGCTACAGGAAAAAGTTCCCGTACAGTTATAAAAACCAAATTGCCGCCTGGAATTGGTCAGGCGGTCAATGTCAGTGCAACAACTGACGTCCCCTGACCGGGATGTCCTAAGGATCGGGTCCAAAATCAGGCTAATGCTGAAGCAGTCCTCGAACAAACGAGTCACGGACTGCGCACTATCCTTACTCTTTCTTGGCCTATCCTTACCCCTAACATACCTTTACACTTACATGCACTACACTACCACTCACAGCGGAAGACAAGTCAGGAAGCGTAAATCTTGTCCAGGATGGGGCTGTGCACCCTGGTGGGAAATGCCTGAATGAGATCTCACCATTCAGCGTGGAATGAAGCTCGTCACCGTCCGTGATAAAACATTCACTAAACTTACGGGACTAACGACAATAGCCGTTGACGCGCCCGGAAAAAAATAGTCAATACAACAATCTACTAAACATTGCTCGGATTAGAATTAGTGAGATGTAATGGAAAATCTACTATTAGTATTGTGCAATTGTAAAGATTGATGTCATCATAATGAACCGTTGCCTTTCGTTGACTCAGCGGTCGTTATTGTTTTCTTTCTACAGTATAAAAAAATAACAAATTGAGTAAAACGCAATATTCTTATTCGAGTTTACCTATTCCTTGCATCCTTTGTCACGGCAACGCGATGGAGTTGTTCACTGTGTCCGCCAGCGGCGCGGCGTTGCCCGCAGCATCTTTTCTTCCGCGCTGCCACCGCTGGCGGCCTCCCAAAGCAAAGTACCTCCTCGCGCTCAATTTAACTCCGTGCCCCGCGTAGGAAGTTGGGGATTAGGGCACGGTCCCCGCGTCGCCCCACTCCGCCAAGCCTTTCCTGTCGGCTTTCCTCTCCCCAGGTCGCACACTGGTCGGATCCCAGCCCAACCGCCCGCATTTGCAAACAAAAACTAGTGGGAATGTGCTCAATAATGGAATTTTCCTTCTCTTAGGCCTCATTAACAATTCAAACTTAAATGTACACGTATCTTTGCTGCAAAACCTAGAAATGAGTTATGAACCGCGGCCATTCAGAAAACCTTCACATACCGTATATGTAAATCCGCCCAAGCTTTACGTATAAGTTTATGTCAGAATTCTGTCGAAGACCAGTCAGGGAGCAGCAAGAAAAAATGCACAATAAATCCACGAGAAGCAAATTGAAAGTCGAAACCACACACTGGCACGTTCATATCTCCATTTATCACCATGGGAAAATCTGCAAGTGCGTTTAAAATATTCGTGCCAGACTTGATTTAAATCTCCCTACAATTACAACAATTATTGCGGATACGAAAGATTTAAATCGATAGTAAAGTCGATGAAAAAGATAGAAATCATAAATCAATTGAATTCTAATTGGTTCAGGCGAAACTTACGTTCGTCATTGTGAATGTTTTTTACGTGTAGATTTTACTGCTAAGTTTACAGCATTATGAACGGTTAAGTTTGCTTTGCGAATGAGGCCTTAGTGTTATTAATTCAAACGTTTGTTAGAAATGGGCATGACGGTTTGAAAGATGTAAAATTAAGGATAATGGCGTTCAGAAAGAAATATCTGTCTTAAATACTGGAGGTGTAGGAGAGTTTGTGAAATGAATTTGAATTTTGCACTTTTCAAAAATTCTGAAACTTGTATGAAGATTGTAACTATAGCATATTTATTAATTTTCATTCTCCATTCAAGCAAAAAATTTAAATAAAAAATTGTAGCAATATTCACGAATATTTTGAAAATACGAATTTACCGCTCAAAATAACCTTACCGCGTTCTATGTGCGCGCCTGGAGCATTTTCGACTCACTGGGCCCGAATATGTAACTCATGCCATCAACTGAAATCATCCAAGTGCCTGTGACCGAGAGGTACGAGGTTCGAGTTCCGACGGTGACTGGACTTTCCACCCTAGCGAGATAGTGTGGTTGTATACAGTCACAGCCTAGGAAGAATCCTAGCGTCTCGCTGCGACGAATGCCAAATGTGGCGAATGCCGTGCCCTAACAAACGGGCCACGAACCGTGCGCGATTTTCGCAACCTCATCCTTGTCCTATTCTCACCCCTTACCCATATTTACATTTACATGCTTTGCACTTCCACACTTACTGGTAGACCGGTGGGGAATTAGAGCTTGTCTTGGCTGAAACGGTGCTGGAGAGACCTGGCGGACATTGTTGAGACAAACCCCGCTAGCCTACTGTAGGTCGGCGCCGGATCTCGCCATCAGCGGATGTACATCACCACCACCACCTCCTGAAGAAAAACATGTACTACACTTACTGGACTAATGACAGCCGTTGATGTGCCCGGAATCATCTATCAATACCACCATCTCCTTCTCCAAAACATCCACTACACTGATGGTCTATTGACTTAGCAGTTAACGCGCCCGGTATCACTAATCAGTCGACCCACTGTGCGCCATCAACGCCACGCGACGCAGACGAATTCGCACTTACCAATCGCTGCCGTGCGAGGCTGAGACTGCACGCACCTCTACGGAAGTACTTGTAGAAGCGGTTGCACGGGAACATGTTGCATAGGGTCCTGCCAAGGCGCGAGTGATGCAATGACCCACCTGGGGACCTGATAACTTGCTTCTAATTCCTCGAAGTTGTACAAAATGTGTGAAAAGAATCGTATGTAATAAATGCAGATGTTGTCTTGATTTAGCCCCTGGGGGAGGAGTATGGACAACGTGCTAGCTTTTCTTGACGCGATTCCAGTTTTGATTCTCGTCGTAGCTGAAGTAGTCTTCCATTCAATCGACGAAGATTCCGTAGATATACGACCTAAAAAAGATCAGGCAAACCAAGGGATAAAGTGAAGGGAAAACATCATGGTCTCTACATGTTTCCCTTTATCCCAGGGGTGGATAATAAGTAAATACAGGGAACAGGCCTGAGAACACCACTAGCTGGCAAAAGGCGGATTAATTCGACCATAAAATGCCAAAGACAGACATCCTCATGGAAAAAACACGCCAAGAGCGATTTTTGCTTAATTCATTTCGTTGTT
>JAHLJT010003656.1:88464594-88493677 GCA_031308135.1 Acheta domesticus
TAAGATTACTGAATTCCACGAGCTCTTAGATTTAATGGTTACGGACCAATTAAAGCGGAGGGTACCGGCGGAGATGCGTGACCACTTTATCGATGAGTGGGGAGATCTTGCGTCGTCTCTCGAGCTAGCCAAGAAACTCGATTGCTATGAGAACAACCGAGCAGGCTGGAAACGTAGCTTTACTAAGTTTACTAGCAAAGAGAACACGCAGGTAAAACGGGTGGACCAGGCGACGGAAGGCGCGCCTCGAGCCTCAAAACAGCCGGAATCGAACGTTAACCACACAGCCGAATTTGAAAGGCCTAAGGCGGCCAACTGTTTTAAGTGTGGGGAAGCAGGTCATTTTCGTAGGCAATGTCCGGAAGGTAAAGGCGTGGAAAAGATAAATTACGTGGCCCAAATGCAAAGTCAATCATTGTTAAATCCGTTCACATTAGTCGGAAAAGTAAATAATGTTTCTGTTAACATACTTCGTGATTCTGGCTCTACTTATGATCTCGTAAGTGGTAAATATGTAACGGATGACCAGATGACCGGGGAATCCGTTTGGGTGATGCAACCACTTGATTCAGAACCAAGGAATCTGCCGGTGGCGCGCGTCACGTTAGAAGGACCCTTCGGCCGGTTCGTTACAAAGGCGGCCGTAGCGAATAGGCATTGCCAGCTCGATTACTATTTATTAAGTAACCGTACGGCCACCTTGATGAATGAGATTCAAGGGGGGTCTGTTGAACCACAACTAGCATATGCGGTACAGACCAGGTCGCAGAGTCACGAAAAGACGCGTGCGGAGGCGCCAGAACACCGAGAGTGTGAAGAGCGCCGCCGGCGTCCGATAACGTCACGGATGCAGCGGAAGAAGCGTTGGCGGGCGAAGAAGTCGAGGAAAGCCATGCGGCAGAGTTAGACGCAGGCATAGTAAATCCATTAAAAATCGACAAACGGGCTTTCGCAACCGCGCAGCAGGAAGACGACGAAATCTTTGTGTCGCGTCAGAAGGAACGACGGAGGAAGAAGACGAGCTAGATCGGTACGCGTTGAAATTAGACTCAAGTGATTTTGACATTGAATCATTGCGTAAAGGCACTAAGGTGGAGCCGGAATTTCGGGCGGCGTTGAAAGATGTAAATTTCAAATTCAAAGACATTTTTTCAGAAAAACCAGGAGTAGCTGACGTCATAACAATGAATGTAGAATTCACTGATCATACGCAAATAGTTAGGAGCGCGCCGTACAGAATGTCGCCTAGACAAACAAAAATCTTAAAGGAATTAGGAATAATTTTAGCTCAAAAAGACGATGTAGGAGATGAACATCCGGTATTGTATATAAGTAGAAAGCTTACACCAGCGGAATCCAAATTTTGTACATCGGAAAAAGAACAATATTGGATAATATGGGGTCGCCAAAAGCTCAATATTATTTGGATGGGCAGGTCGCCAGAAAAATTGAGACAGATCATAATCCGGTGATATGGCTACTAAGAAATTGTACAGGGAATAATCCTAGATTAATGTGCTGGTCACTGTTACTGCAACAATACGACATCACCATTGTTCACAAAAAAGGGACAGAGCATGTCAATGTGGATGCACTGAGTCGCATGTACTAGCCTGGAGTGGTCTACGCGAGTGCAAGGGGACACCACGACAGTGGAACCTAAATGTAAAAAAAACGGTGCAATTGTATAAAATTGTAAATACTTTAGTTTAAGAGTGTTATTGAATGTAATGTGTTTTTCTTCTAGGACAAAGTTTTGTGGTATTGTTAACATAAGGCCCAAGGTTATGATCATACGATAAAATTGTAATATTTTGGAGGACACCTGGGTTAAATTCAAATTTATGGATGTTGTTGTTGTATTTGGGGCAAAAAGTCATTAAAATGTGAGAAACTGATATGAGTGTATATAAACGTACATAACTGTGTATATAAACGTATATTGATATATATGTGAAATGGTACTAGGTAAAGCATAGTGTAAAAGGAGTAGAATATTTATGTAATCAAAATTTGATAAGAAAATTTAGTTATAGAAAATTCATGATTTGTGAAACGGTATTATAGGTGATAAATAGCTAACTCTATAAAGTTAGCATCACGAGACCAGGGATTTAATGAGCGGTCGGCGTACAATCCGGGAAATTTTTTCTCTGTGACTAATAAGTCTGCGAAAAAAAATTTCGCCCCAGCAACTGGGCGCGACCGACCGCACAAGTCGTGCAAGGGGGAGGGGTGGTCCTCTCGTGCCGCGCAGGGGCGGACGGACCCCCCGGGGTCTCTCGAGGGTCTCTCTCCGCTGGGGGCGTGTCTGAGAAGGCGGCTGTCCGTTCGCACTAGTGATGTGTGACGACAGAAATCGTTCGCAGATGGACGCCAGGCTCCTTCTGCAGCCAGCCCAAATCTCGAGCGGAAATGACGCTTTGTGCGTGGGAGGTCGGTCACGTGATGCCTCGCAAGGGAGGCGGGTGGAATAAGCTTCCGGGGAGTCGAGTTTTGACCGTAGCGATGTGCGGAGGTGATCGCGAGCAGTGTCTTGCGAGGCGTGGCTTTTCGCCACGGGACAAGAGACCAAGGGCGGCGCTGGTGTAGCGAGCTGGGGTTCTCTTAGTAAATACTGAGGCGGCTCGTCTCAGGAGTCGGAGTGCTGTGGAGAGCAGCGTTCCTTAGGAGTGTTCCTTAGGAGTGTATATAGTGTAATAAACTTGTAAATAAATATGTACAGTCAACTCCGTGTCTGTGTTCTTCCTCATCCTATGACGACGTCATAATATTCAGTCTCAAGGTTACATGAAATTACATCGTCTTGTAGTTACGAATGATGAGTTAGGATGCTTCAGGATGCTTCAGGATGAGTTAGTAAATGATACTGCTCTTCAGTACATTATATTTGTAAGTCGTTTATTAGATCACGTACTGTGCATTTGGAACTGTGTTAAGATGGGTATTTTTATTGTCACAGATGTCACAACGTGAACAATGAAACCAAAGGCATTTAAATGAAGCACCCATACTTTTGAAGACGAAAAGTCGGTAGTCGAGGATTACGGAAGGTGGACAGCAGTCAGAGAAAGTTTAGCGTATGAACAGTGGCGAGTTTTCGTCTGCACGTGGTTCGACAATAGCACAGAGTCTCTGTATCTCTGAGAGATTTCCTCCTGAAATACAAAGTTGAAGGAAGGGATTGGCCAAACTGGTTAGTGGATCTTCCTTCAAAAATGCTTTTATAGAGTGAATAAATAAAATCAAATTGAAGACATACAGTCTGGGAACGTCAAGCTATCAAAACGGAATAAAATCTCAGGTCAGTTCCGAAAGAAAAGAAATGAAGTAAAGCTTAAGAAAGAGTGGAGGTCTTTCTTCATGAAGTGTAAAAATGTAAAGCCTTGTTCTTAAGTTATAAAGTATGATTAATCTATTGACTACTGATGCAAAAAAAGCAATGTGTGTGTTGTTTCCCCTGTGGATCGCTAATTACATGTCATGAGCTTGCGGAGTGTGTGTCATGGGCTTAAGGATTGTGCGTTACGTAGATTGCCAATGGCTACCAGGAAAAAGTTCCCGTACAGTTATAAAACCAAATTGCCGCCTGAATTGGTCAGGCGGTCAATGCCAGTGCAACAACTGATGTCCTCTGACTGGGATGTCCTAAGGATCGGGTCCAAAATCAGGCTAATGCTGAAGCAGTCCTCTAACAAACGAGTCACGGACTGCGCACTGTCTTTCCTTACTCTTCCTTGGCCTATCCTTACCCCTAACATACCTTTACACTTACATGCACTACACTACCACACACAGCGGAAGACAAGTCAGGAAGCTTAAATCTGGTCCCGGATGGGGCTGCGCACCCTGGTGGGAAACGCCTGAATGAGATCTCACCATTCAGCGTGGGATGAAGCTCGTCACTGTCCGTGATAAAACATTCACTAAACTTACGGGACTAACGACCATAGCCGTTGACGCGCCCCGAAAAAAATAAATAGTCAATACAACAATCTACTAAACATAGCTCGGATTAGAATTAGTGAGATGTAATGGAAAATATACTATTAGTATTGTGCAATTGTAAAGATTGATGTCATCATAATGAACCGTTGCCTTTCGTTGACTCAGCGGTCGTTTATTGTTTTCTTTCTACAGTATAAAAAAATATAACAAATTGACTAGAACGTCAATATTCTTATTCCGAGTTTACCTACTCATATTCCTTGCATCCTTTGTCACGGCAACGCGATGGAGTTGTTCACTGTGTCCGCCAGCGGCGCGGCGTTGCCCGCAGCATCTTTCTTCCGCGCTGCCACCGCTGGCGGCCTCCCAAAGCAGAGTGTACCTCCTCGCGGCTCAATTTAACTCCGTGCCCCGCGTAGGAAGTTGGGGATTAGGGCACGGTCCCCGCTTCGCCCCACTCCGCCAAGCCTTTCTCTGTCGGCTTTCCTCTCCCCAGTCGCACACTGGTCGGATCCCAGCCCAACCGCCCGCATTTGCAAACAAAAACTAGTGGGAATGTGCTCAATAATGGAATTTTTCCTTCTCTTAGGCCTCATTAACAATTCAAACTTAAATGTACACGTATCTTTGCTGCAAAACCTAGAAATTAGTTATGAACCGCGGCCATTCAGAAAACCGTGACAACCGTAGATGTAAATCCGCCCCAAGCTTTACGTATAAGTTTATGTCAGAATTCTGTCGAAGACCAGTCAGGGAGCAGCAAGAAAAAAATGCACAATAAAATCCACGAGAAGCAAATTGAAAGTCGATACCACACATTTGGCACGTTCATATCTCCATTTATCACCATGGGAAAATCTGCAAGTGGCGTTTAAAATATTCGTGACAGACTTGATTTAAATCTCCCTACAATTACAAGAATTATAGCGGATACGAAAGATTTAAATCGATAGTAAAGTCGAAGAAAAAGATAGAAATCAATAAATCAATTGAATTCTGATTGGTTCAGGTGAAACTTACGTTCGTCATTGTGAATGCTTTTTTTACGTGTAAATTTTACTGCTAAGTTTACAGCATTATGAAACGGTTAAGTTTGCTTTGCGAATGAGTCCTTAGTGTTATTAATTCAAACAATTGTTTAGAAATGGGCATGTCGGTTTGAAAGATCTAAAATTAAGGGATAAATGGCGTTCAGAAAGAAATATCTGTCATAAATACTGGAGGTTAGAAGAGTTTGTGAAATAAATTTGAATTTTGCACTTTTCAAAAATTCTGAAACTTGTATGAAGATTGTAACTATAGCATATTTATTAATTTTCATTCTTCCATTCAAGCAAAAAATGTAAAGAAAAAATTGTAGCAATATTCAGAACATTTTGAAAATACGAATTTACCGCTCAAAATAACCTTACCGCGTTCTATGTGTGCGCCTGGATCATTTTCGACCCACTGTGCCCGAATATGTAACTCATGCCATCAACTGAAATCATCACAGTGCCTGTGACCGAGAGGTACGAGGTTCGAGTTCCGACGGTGACAGGACTTTCCACCCTAGCGAGATAGCGTGGTTGTATACAGTCACAGCCTAGGGAAGAATCCTAGCGGCTCGCCTGCGACAGAATGCCACATTAATGTGGCGAATGCCGTGCCCTAACAAACGGGCCACGGACCGTGCGCGATTTTCGCAACCTCATCCTTGTCGTATTCTCACCCCTTACCCATATTTACATTTACATGCTTTGCACTTCCACACTTACTGGTAGACCGGTGGGGAATTAGCGCTTGTCTTGGCTGAAACGGTGCTGGAGAGACCTGGCGGACCTTGTTGAGGACAAACCCCGCTAGCCTACTGTAGATCGGCGCCGGATCTCGCCATCAGCGGATGTACATCACCACCACCACCTCCTGAAGAAAAACATGTACTACACTTACTGGACTAATGACAGCCGTTGATGCTGCCCGGAATCATATATCAATACCACCATCTCCTTCTCCAAAACATCCACTACACTGATGGTCTATTGACCTTAGCAGTTAACGCGCCCGGTATCACTAATCAGTCGACCCACTGTGCGCCATCAACGCCACGCGACGCAGACGAATTCGCACTTACCAATCGCTGCCGTGCGAGGCTGAGACTGCACGCACCTCTACGGAAGTACTTGTAGAAGCGGTTGCACGGGAAACACGTTGCATAGGGTCCTGCCAAGGCGCGAGTGATGCAATGACCCACCCTGGGGACCTGATAACTTGCTTCTAATTCCTCGAAGTTTGTACAAAATGTGTGAAAAAGAATCGTATGTAATAAATGCAGATGTTATCTTCATTTAGCCCCTGGGGGGGGTATGGGCAACGTGCTAGCTTTTCTTGACGCGATTCCAGTTTTGATTCTCGGTCGTAGCTGAAGTAGTCTTCCAATTCAATCGACGAAGATTCCGTAGATATACGACCTAAAAAAAGATCAGGCAAACCAAGGGATAAAGTGAAGGGAAAACATCATGGCTCGCTACATGTTTCCCTTTATCCCAGGGGTGGATAATAAGTAAATACAGGGAACAGGCCTGAGAACACCACTAGCTGGCAAAAGGCGGATTAATTCGACCATAAAATGCCAAAGACAGACATCCTCATGGAAAAAAACACGCCAAGAGCGATTTTTGCTTTAATTCATTTCGTTGTTCATTGTAAACAAAATACCAACAAAAAGCAACCAAAAATCAATTGCTGTGTTAAAGAGATATTTTGTTATAACTGAAGACTACATTTAAAATAAGCCAGTATCCCGTGAACTTCAGTTTACCACACAATACTTCTGAAGAGGAACATTCCACGTCGCTTCCACTGCTTAGGTTTGAAAAGCCCAGTAGAATATTCAATCTAACTCTTGTTTACTTTACTCGTGTATCTGTTGAATGCGGCATTAATCACATCGTCTCATCGGCTGATTGGCTGTCACTAGCAAGTGCTTCTCGCATAAATCTTGTCGGCTTCTACTTCCATCTCTCTCCACGTGGTAGTTTATTACCAATATTCGATACTCGACCTGGCTTTGTCATGAATGTTGCAGCGCCCCCTCTCGAGGAACACGTATTTCATGGCCACCTGGCAGCGCTGCGTTGGAAATTAATCTCATCGAAAAGAGAAGAAACGGATTTCCGCGAGGGAGAGAAAATGTAATTCGTACCTGTCGGCCATTTTTCTCGAGTGCTGGCGCGGTCGCGGATGCCAGAGCAATCGCATTAACTCCTCCGCGGTTGCCTCGCGTTGGATAGCACGGGGCACTAGCAGGCCCCAGGAGCCGGAGGCCAGCGCTACGTTTGCTGGAAGGTGTGGCGCGCGCGCGCGCGTGTGTGTATGTGTGTGTGTGTGTGTGTGTGTGTGTGTTGTTAGTTGCAGCTGCAGGATGGTAGAGAGAGAAGAGAGAAAAATGAAGGTGTGAATTGGGCAGCATGAGTGGGAAGTCTGGGAGTGTTCAGACTGAAGGGAGATTGTTCTGGTTATAGGAGACTAGCGGAACCCGTGTGAATACGTCGCACTGGAGGAAGAGCTGTAGGAAAGCTACGAGCTGTAAAAAAAATTACAAAATACTGCATACCCACGAATATATATTATGTTCATATTTATCAAGATCTTTACACTTATATACATTTATATTGTTTTGGTCTATAACAACAATTCCTAGTGTCAATCTTACGTTAAAGTAATGAGTCAATTTTTTATGTTATCACTGACATTAAAAATATGTATGAAATGAATGACATCTTAAACAAAGTATATGAAATACGATTTCCAAATAATAATCAGAACTCTCTCACCTCTTTGGTGTTTCCCGTATATATCACAACTATGATATACAAGAAAGTGCATTGAATATTTTAAATTGATCGTTAAATCGATTGTTTCTGACAATCACACAACAATATATTCTCTAAGCAAGACCAACTGCTCTCGCATTTCCCTTATATATATATATATATATATATATATATATATAGATAGATAGATAGATAGATATATAAGGGAAATAGGTAGTGGTTCTGGGGAACGAACTCTGAACGAGGCGGTAGGCCGAGAGAGTATTATAGGTAGACCTGCGTTAACACTAGGGAAGAGATGAGAGTTTGGGAAAAGAAGTGCTGGAGCAATACGCCGTTTGGAAGAGATAATGGCAATTTATGACGTTGAGAGCGTAAACTTGAAGTCACGAGCGTCGGCAATATGAACGGAGGCTACTACTTAGTTTTGGAAAGACCTGAGTTATTGTGGATGCAGGCTTGCGATGTAGTGGGAAAAAAGCGTGATGGCGGAATTTGGCGTTGAGAAATTACGAAACGGGTCGTGATCAGAGTTAAAGTAGTGAAAGAATTGAAGTGGCGTGTGGGTCTGTGAAGGAGATACTAGCGAGTATGAACTTGCATAAAATTTACAATTATACGTGACAGAAATACGTGGAGAATGTTGCACTTGACTGAAGAATGAATTTTTCGTACGCAATTAGGGATAAGAAGAGCAAAATTGATATACATGCAATTCGAGTGAATAGTTAACAATTTAGACAATATCATTCGTATACCAATTTACTACCATTCGCATTATCACAATACAGAAATACTATCCTATTATTGATAGCGGGAAGTGATACAATAAATATGTAGATGATACAGTATTAAGGTGAGTAAATTGGATGATCTAGATGAATGGGAAAATACGAATGAGCAATTGGTCATTCGTATTTTCAAAAAGTATACATTAATGTACACTTTTTGACAGGATAAAAGAAATGGAAATGAAAAAGACAGTGAAATATAAAAAAGAAATCAATAAAAGCATCGATCAACCGGATTCGGAAACGGAATATTTGGTTGAATGTACTGCAGGTGGTAAAGTCAAAGATTTTGGCGATGATGCAGTTAATAAGAGGGGTTAATGAAAATCTAATGTGAGTTGTTTGGAGAGTGTATTGGAAAGTGTTGTCAGAACAACAATAAACATAACTGTTATTCAGTTCACCACTCATTCCCATTGTAGAGATTCTCGTCGATAATAGACCATCAAATTAATCACAAGAAAAACTGAAGGAGAGGTGCATTAATATTGACCTGAGCAAAGGAAAGAGTTTAGAACGATAAGGAAATCAGTTGATGTTGTTGCTAAACTGAACCCCTTATCTGCATCAACATCAACAAATGTTGTATTAACAAGTATGACAAAAATGCACACGAAAGATAAACAGTGGAGAAATATTGTGATTACGAGGGAGAGGTGGGTGGAAGATGGGTTTCCTATGACAGATACGTGGAACGTTCTTGGGATAAATGAACAACCACAGTGGATTTAGTAGATTGAACGGCCGAGCGGACTGATTGGATGGGCCAACAAGTGATGAATAGGTATTAAGGGGAACGAAGTCGAGGAACTTAGTAGTCGAGAGGATTGGATGTGGAACCTGCAAATAAATTATTTACTTGTGAAGATGGGGAGAACTGATAACATTGTGATGGAATGAATATAAACTGAAGAAAACATTGGCGGGAACAAGTAGTGGACTGTGAGTATGTGTGTGTGTAAGAGAAAGAGAGAGAGAGAGAAACATTTTCAGAGAGGAGCTTGTTTCCTTTCGTTCAATAGTTCAAACATTGGTGAATTGAATCTTTAGTGTTTTTTGTGTGAAACATAATCATCAAAAAGGAATGAATGTCGAGTAGAAACTGAATTGGGTGGAATAAAGAGAATAGATGGAGAGAATGAGGAGTTGCGAGCAGGACTGCAAAATCTTTTGCAAGCTTCACCATCAGTAATTCCATCAATATTTGCCCATGTTACTATTTCATTGTTTAGTATTATATTCATCTCCGAAAATAGAAGGAGTCTTTATGTCCTCTCCTTTCCGTGGTGGCTTCGACTGAGAGAACGATTGTAGGATGATTATGAGAGATTTGTGATTATCAAATGTGAGTGATTATGGTAAGGATGATGTGAAGATTAAACAAGTGATTTTAATGCGAAACTAACCAAGCGAAAAACATGACGAAATTATCATTAGCGAGGACGTCTTATCTCAGAATCCCTCGGTACAGGATCAGTATGTACTGGTCAGACAGATTACCTTCGATCTCTGAGAACTGGGCTTCAAATAAAGGTGGATCCATGTGATGTCTGTGATGCAGAAAAGAGTGCAGGATTGGTTGCAACTTCCCCAGAGGATGCGTCTTATTTCAATATTGCTCTATCACTTAGATCTTATCATCATACAACACCCAACCACTAAACAGCTTATCTTGGTTACGGCTGAAAAGGATTAGGAATTAAGGGTGTTAATATATAGTTCCACGTGTAGTAATTATGCAGAAAGTCAACTGGGAGGGAAAAATTAATCGATAACGAAATAATAGGATTGTGGGAATGCTCATGAGGTAGTGTTAACATTGATGGACGAAATAATACAAGTGATCTTTATCAACTTAAATTTTTTGTGAGAGCTGACTTTCGACGGCTTTGCCATCATCATTCTCGAAACCTTCGGCACTATCTCCCAAACTTCATCGACACATATTGATATACTGATGATGACGGCAATGCCGCCGAAACACGTGTCTCATAATAAATTTAAGTTGACAAAGATAACATATTATTTCACCCACTAAATAACGGAAGCAGGGCTGGAAGAAAATAAAACGGGAAATATCTGCTGACTAGCCAGTGTCTGCCAAGTCTTCAGTGAACCCTTAAATGAAAGCTAAGCGTAAAATCTAATAATTCTCCGTGAATCTAATAATGCTCTGTAACAAAGTACCTACCAACTTTCATTGTATCGCAGTTGAGATGAAGAACAACACAATGAGAGGTCATGTCCATGTCGAGCATAAAAGCAAGCTCAGCCGCCCTGGGCGCGTGTTGCGGACGTTCAGAAGGCCGCCTCATCCGTCCGGCAGGTCCAGAGCGCGCGCGGGGCCTCTGAATTATTGACGGCGGCGGCGCGCGGGCGCGGCCGCCTCCAATTAAGGCTGCGCTTGTTTACTTATTATTAACACCCACCCGCCTCCTGCCAGCTCTTTCAACGCCCGCCCGTTCCGCATCTCCGACCCCCATTGACCGCCATTTGCCTCTCTCGCTGGCCGTTCAAAACCGACTATCCCTCTTATTCGTAAAACCGTATATACTACAAATACACACACGTTCAAATATATGCATACACATATACATACTGTAAGTCTTGTAAAGCAAACCATCCATCCGATCCAACCAACTAACCAACCATCCATTCAACCATCCATCCATCCATCCTATAACCATTCATTCAACCGTTCAGTGCAACTAATCATCAATCCAACAAACCAACCTCCGAAGTATCCATCCAGCTAACCATTCTTACAATTAACCATCCAACTATCCTTACAACTAATCGTCCTTGCAACTAACCATCCTTCCAACTAACCAACCATCTATCTACCCAACTAATCATCCTTACAATCACTATCCTTCTAACTAGCCTTACAACTAATTATACTTGCAATTGATCATCCATCGAACTTTCCATACATTATGGGGAGTTCGATGGATCATTTAATCATCCGTACAACTATCATCTCTTTAACCAAAGAACCACCCAACCCACCATAACCAACTTACATCCATCCATCCACTCAATCCCCGCCACCCCGGACCCCTCATTTTCTCGCTCTCCCCTTGAAGACTACTCGCTTGCCCGTCGTGCCTGACCTCCACGTCCTCTGCTGTCCTCACCGCCCTAACCCGACCCCTGCTGTGTCGACCGCACCACCATCCACCCACCAATCCCTCCCCATCACCCAGTGCCGAAACTAGACAATTTTGAACCCGGGTTGAAAGAATTAAAAACGTGAAAGTTGTATCGAGGAACTAAATGAGTTGTTTTATTTCGACAAATATCAAATATTACATTTAAAGAAGAAACGTTTTTGGAAATGTTTTAAATAATAGTTTTAGGTAAAAATATTTAGCGATCTAATAATATAATTTCCACAGTGATTTTAAAACGCTAAACAATTTTGCTGTGTATAGTTAGTGTTTCATAAAATTATTTGTTAAATATATGAAATAATAATAATGAATTTCAATAGAATCTATTATAATGTTAGCACCATTTGATTCATTTGGTCAAGTCCTACCTTATAATGACTATAATCACATTTAAGAATGAAATATCAAACAACTGTACCGCGAGTTACAAAATTACGTTAAAGAGTTTCTCGAATTCTAATTTATTTTTCAATTTCTTACTAATTTTCGGTGCCCTTGACTCTCGGGGTCCCGTGCAATCGCCCGGCCTGTCCATGCCTAGCGCCAGCACTGCCCTCACCAACCGCCCGCGGTCGCCAAGCCGCACCAGAGATTAATTCTCGCCCCGCGCGCTCGCGCCAAATCCGTCACCAGCTGCCGGAAAATCCTCGGGACCCTTTCTCCTTGTCCTGCAATTAAAAACGAATTAGAAGCGCCCCGCGGCGTGGCCCTTTGGGAGCATGTGAGTGTGTCATTCTCGCGCAGTCCGGTGGGTTGTTCAGTTGCTGCGCGCCTCGTCTAATTTTGATGAATCGCTTGCTCTTCGTCGAGGTTTCGTTCCCGACGGGCCAGGGGAAGTGAGAGGAACGTTTTTTGGAAAGATGGGGAAGATTTGTTTTGTAATTTGCTAGGTGTTTGCATCGTTTTTCGTAGGAAGAGTTTTAGAAAGTAGATAGCATAAGAATAAGCTTTTTTATGCAGTGTTAAAGAAGATTGGGGTGTTTGTGACCAATTTCTGATGAGGATGGAATATCTTTCTGATAGTTACTTCTAATTCGTTTTCATTCGTTGCTACTTTCTCGGTGAACCACTACAACGTTTAACATGTGAACACTCATGTGGTAAATTAACTGTGGTGGTACATCATAGCCGTGTCTCTGATGGGCGTTGGGATCTTTTGTTTCAAATTTCTAACTATTGTTGAAGAAGGATTTGTATTTCATGTGTACAAATGTTCAGAAGTAAAGCAGGTTTTTAAATAGTCAATAGTACTCCAATAAGTATAAATGTTAAGACATCTACAATTGTTACAGATGATGTATGCTACAACAATTAACTTTCTGATATTTATAACCTTCAACAAAACAACAAAACCTTTTTATATTCGTTATGTGATATTGCCTGGGAATACGTATTTGTTTCGACTCACACTCATGGTTCCGGTTATTTACATGTTTAATGTATAAATACAAGTTTTTGTTTTTTTTTATATATTTGAAAAGCATTATTGGGAGTAGTGCGCAGTTCCTTTTGCAGAAATGCGGTTACTACGCAAGTTAATTTGCAAGAGCTAAGTTGGGTTGGGCTGACAGGATTCCACTAATCAGTCTATCGTTCATGAATCAAAATTGTAACCAGGTTGAGGTGTAGCCGGGTGTCTGTAGCTCCTGGCACTCTGTTTCTAAGGGACACCGATTCCCACAAATTCATGTAGAACGTTTTAGGAGGGGAATTCTTAGGAGACCCATCTAATTTTTTTCTTGCCTCATTTCATCAGTGTCCCTTTATTACTCACTCCATCGTTTATCTTTCTTGTAAATTTGCATTAAGATGAACACCCTGAATCTGATGGGTAATAATAAAAGAATAATACATTGCAACAATAATTAAATAATAAAAAAAATGCATACCTTTTCAGATCTAAACTACTGCAAATGTTGCAAGTATTGAAAAATATGGAAGTCCGTGAGTTATGCGTACTTCTAAGGATGTTGACACAATATTACGTTAACAATTCACACCAAAACTACATGACGTTATATCCGCGAACCCGTGTCTTCACGAACACAGTGAATGAATATGAGTTTAGGATTTCTGAGCCAGTCAGTTATTTTGGTATTCAGTCCGGTGAAAGTAGTGTTGTAACGTGAGGTGGGGGTTCTCCTTTCCTGCTGGAAAGTGAGATACGGCGCCGACTTACACGGGTTGCTGTGTTTCGTCCTCCACGTATTGTTACGGTATCCCTCCAGCATTCGCGTATTATTGGTCAGCGAAACCACGATAAAATACCGATCACAGCATCCGACCGCTAGAATTGAATTTAGAATTTCAATCTCTCTTCAGTAAAAATTCGACTCAGTCATCTACCTGGTGTTCAAAAACCTCGAAACTCGAGCGTTAGGATCTGGCAGAGGCGCTGCAGCGGAAAAATTGTTGTCACTGAACCATGTCAACCGGTGAAACATACTTGCTCTGTGCGACTCCGAAGGGGCATCTGTTCCGAAAACGGGCGTACATGGCGTCTTCAAACACTATGGTCCGATTAAAATAAGTTGATGCTTGACAGTTGTGCTTCTGAAGCTCTAGCTTCATAAAGTATGAGTTTATGATTCGGTTACTTTAATAAGTATTTATTTCAAATGTTTATTTTCGTGTCCCGGGAACACGTGCTCAGTGGACCGCAACTGTCAACGTCGCTCCTTTCCATTCGCAGCTGTCAATCACCAACTTATTTTAATCGGACCATAGGCTTTCGCGCAGACGAGCGCCGCCGCCTGGAGGAAGTGCGGCGAAGGCCCGCCAGGGCGCGGCGAGGGGGCAGGGAGCGGAAGGAGGTGGGAGTGAGGGGGAGGGCGCGGGCGGTGGTTCCTTGATCGATGCCCCGCGACATCGCCGCGGGGCCGCGCTGGCTCCCGCAGCGCTCTCCGCGGTAATGTATGGGTGGTCCCCCTCTTCCACCACCGTCATCGCCCCCGCCGTCTGCCCCTCCCCTCGCCGACCACCACAATGGCCCAAATGACATGCGATGAAAAAATCAAATCTAGAATCCGAACGAAAGAAAATGGTTGCAGGAGGTTTTATTATTCGTTGTAGATAAAAAGCTAATAATGATGTATATCTTATTAACGAAACTTATTGGACCTCGTATATTTGTGAAACGTATGTGAAAATAAAAGGAAATTGGCAAGCAAACCAAAAGATTTTGAAGGAGATTTTTCTTTTCAATATGTTAAGTAATGATGTTGGACTTCGTCGTGATACCGAAACCTACTGGTGTGCGTTAGTAAGCAAGTTCTGTGAAGTGAGTAGAAATAGTAAGAGATTCTTGCTTTCTCATATCAGAGAAGATGGTAAATCCACAACATTTTTTTCTCACGATGGTTTTCTTTCAAACAAACAAAGATTGACTTACCAATATTTTTAGATTTATTGCAGCGTAATTCTTGCTACTTATACCCAATGGACATTACCTCTTGAAATGAGATTCTAAAAATACCGTACCACTTCTATAGAATTTCTTTTTATACAACTCTAAATAACTTTAAATTTCACAAGTAACTTCGATTTCAAAGAAATTGATGCAATATTTGAGGAACATAATATCAAGAATATTCAATTTTTTCCTCAAAATTGTTACGTTTTTGAACTTGATATCAAATTTAGCTCAATAAAATTGTATTTATACTTTTTGCCACACTTAACATTTTCAGCATCCGTGCGTAGTAGCGTGTACAGCAAAAGAAGAGTTATTTTTCACCTCTTTCAGAGTCTGTTGTCATCTGAAAGCAAACATTCTCACGTATTAGCTACTAATAGTATAAACTATCTTTCGTTGAATAGTACATATTTTATATATATATATATTTATATATATATATTATTTACAATTCGTCTTATTTCTTTTCTATACTCACTGGAACATTGCACATTTGGTTTTAACATAACATCGATTGTATGATTTTAGCTACATTTCAGCATATAATCTGTAACATGTATGCATAATATGTAACATGTATCTGATTTCCCCGCCACACTCACTGAATCTCCAAATTTCGTAGCATTGATTAAGACCAAACGAACAACAGTGGAAATATGGTTACAGCACCAATAGTTTCTCAAGTGTTCCGCATATTTGTAGTAATTTCGGCCCACTGTCCTCGCTCCGCCGCCGTCTTCTCGTGTGTACGCGCCTAATGTATAAAATGTGTGATGCATATGGATGTATGTAAATAACAGCGGGCAGCGGAAGGTAATAATTTAACGAGATGCTCCGGTCGGCGGAGGAGGCGGCGAGTGGGTGTCGAAGGTGCATCGACGCGCGATTGAATTCAAATCGACTCGCGTTACGAAATCGACGTGCGCTCGCGGGCTCCTCTTGTGAATTGGCCCTTGTGCTGCGGTCGCGTGATCGAGTGCTGTGGTTCCGTCGGACGGCGTTGGCTATTAGAGATATGAGGTTTAAATATTATCGTGATGTTCCAGAGATGAATAGGCGTTTTTGTTCTCTGTAGATGGATTTTGTCTTCGTCTGTACAATGCAATACACTGCTTCTCTTTTGAAGAGTTGGGAATCTTCATAGAGGTTGTGGTTAGTGTGGATTGTATTTAGGTTGGATTGCATTTAGGTTGGATTGTGTTTAGGTTGGATTGCATTTAGGTTGGATTGTGTTTAGGTTGGATTGTACTTAGGATGGATTCTGTTTAGGGTGGATTTTGTTTACGGAGGATTGTGTTATGGTTGGATTTTGTTTAGGATAGAATATGTTTAGGATGAATTCAATTTAGTTTGGATTGTGTTCATGGTGAATTGTGTTTAGGGTGGATTGGGTTTACGTTGAATTGTGTTTAGGTTAATTTGCAATTAGGTTGTATTGCGTTTAGGTGTATTTTAGGTTAGGTGTTGTTTGTTAGATAGTATTTAGAGTACATTATATTTCTAGTAAAGAATAATTGCTCAATGTTATCTCGCCCAGTTTTCAGTTTCGAATACAAGTGGGATCAACTTTGCTTGCTGAGACATATTAAATCATATTTAGATTCACGAACATGTGACTTTATGCCATTAGTCTCAGCATACGTTTCAGGATACCAAGAAATTAATAAAACTCACTTATTCGGCCATTCGGTCAAAAATCTTGACTAGAGTTGCAAGAAAATAGCTAACCAAGACAAATTATTTTAAAACTAACGGATGAGGAACTATTTTTTTTGTTACAAATAAGTATTTACATTGTTGTTCATGTTCTTGTCATATTATTGTCTAATAGACAGCTAAAAGTTGACAGATATTAGGGATGTAAGCGGAGACTCTTTAATACGAGTATTACTAACACATTGGCCCTCTAACTTTCATCATTGCATTCGATCCTAAATATCAGTAGAATGAAATCCAGGATTATTCCATTTGTTTACAATTCTTAAATTTAGAAGATATAGAAGGTCAGCATTGAGAAATTCCGCTCGGATATGCAATTTCATTTCTTTTTCATATTAGTTTCAACGAAGAAGAAATTTAATTTTTTTTGTTATAGCATAGAATTTATTTAAAAGTGAAAACATTTTCTTTGGCGTCATCACAAAGATCTTTACTTTGAAATGCTTTCATGCCGCTGTGAACAATGCGTGTTTTCCTTTATTTATGAGATTCAGATCATCCTATCTATTCTCAGGTTTGTGCACTGAATCATATTTCCGTGCTTCTTCCACTTCACTTCTGCATAGCATGAAACTGTATGCTTCACTGGCTCTTTTCCACTTCACGAATCGAGGAGTTCGCTTGCAAAACATTAATTGAAAACCTGCATTTTGAACCAATGAATAGTTTTTTAAAGAGAGGTCTGTTTATTGAACTAAAATCCCGCCGTTTTTTGTTCTGCGTCTGAAAATCCACACTAAAAGTTCGCTGCAACATTGCATTGTTCCATCTGCATTCAGCTTTTCCTCTCGAACCAATGATTTTAGACACAAGTTTTGCCCACTTTTTGCTTCCCCCTCTAACTCTTTTTTATTTAAATCTTTGATACATTATATTCTCAGTATGAGTCCTCATTTCCGAATTTTCTCATGTATTAACATATTCATTCCGTATGTCTACTCCTCTGAACATCTCTTACATTTTGCTTGCTATACTCGAAAAACAATTTTTTTATACACTGTGCTCAGAAAGTATGGTTTCTTGTACTAATACCTTATATGTTACTACTTCTCTTGTGAACTAATGGACAAATTATTCAGCAGGAGAAAAAATTAACACTGATACGCTGCTATTGGCGAAATAATACTTGGACGACCTTATTCTCTTGGCTCCATGATAATCGCACCGTGTGCTCTTTGTAAATGATCTCAGAATCTGCTTTCTGTCACCAATAATGTATTCCAGCTGCTACTGAATGTTCCCAGCCTTCTCATTTCCTTGATTATTATTGGTGTAGCGTTGCTTGATATATATCATTCCAGTTAAACAAGCTTCTTCGTTTCTGTCTTCATTCTTATTCATATCAAATCTTACACTTCTCCTATGCCCTATACGATCCATCCGTCTTTCCTGTTCCTAAGCGCACACGTACCCTTGATTTGCATAAGCTACCGGAGATTGTTATCATCTCACACGGCGGCTAACGAAAACGCAATTCCTTTGAGGCTCTAGCCTACCGGTCTTTGGGAGGTCGCAAGTTCTATCCCGGTAAGGAGGCAGAAATGTACTTGATGTTTTCAATAAGTGTGACTTTATGACACGTGCCGGAAATGAATCCGTGGACCTACTGCTGTAATCAATGATTTCCGTTATCTGTTCTAGACGAATGAAGCGACAACTGGGAGAGGTAGCTCAGGGTATCAACTAATGTTACTGCAGCGCCTCTGACCGGGAGGTCCTAGGTACAAGTCCCAACGGTGGGGAGATTTTCGACATTATCTTGTCAGCTAGGTCGCGTTCACTCGCTGTCTGGAAGAGAACTCTAGCGGCCGGGTGCTCTGATCGGTAGTTTTCCGTGGTTTCTATCAACCCCAGGCGAATGCGGAGGAGTACCGTAACAAACGGATCGCGGACCGCGCGCGATGTTTCCTTACCCCTTCCTTGTCGTATCCTCTCTTCTCACACACATTCTAACATGCACCACATTGCAGACACGCCGGAGCTTAGAGCTTGTCCTGGCTGGGGCGGTGCCCGCTGGTGGGAGATACCTGGTTGGGGAAAATCCTCTAGCCGACGACAAGCCGGCGCCGGATCTTGCCAGCGGGAGATCGCCGCCTCCAGAGCAAAAAAGGCATGCACTACCCTTATTGTACAATGACCTTAGGAATTGACGCGCCGCCCGGAATCAAATCAATCATCAGGAAGCGACACATACGATATGGGCCGCGGACTGCGAGCGATTTATGCTTACGCATCCCGTTCGCATTCCCTGTTAGCACATTTTGCTCGGCGCGGACAAGTTCCTGCGACTTCCGCCCACCTGGGCACTCTTTGGAGTGCTTCCCGCTAAATTATGGGAGTTCCATGCTAGACCAGGTGTCATGGGGGCGCCAATTCCAAAATTCGCGCGTCCCACTTAAAAAAAAAATCCATCATCAATCAATCAATCAATGAAATGGAATGAAGACATTAATTAAATCATTGTTTCCCCGCGCCTTGATGCATGTGACAGTTCTTCCGCCGCCCTGCCAGGTTGCAATCAGCTACCCTCGCCGCCGACACCGGTGACGTCACTACATCACCACCGTCACCGCCGCCACCAACACCATCGCGCCGTCGCGCCCGTATCTCTCCCCCCGCCTACGTCCGCCCCCCGCCGCCAGCTAGCCGGCTGCCCGCCCCTCTGCGCCCTGCCCGGGGTCGAACCCGGGGCACCGCCAGAGCATGTGCGGACAGCGGGCGACACAGCTGGTGGAGTGTGGGCCAAGCGGATGGAGCTATGGTGGACCGGGAGCATGAAGCATCCACGGCGGTGAAGGGCATTTTTCACGATTTCTGCATTTGAGACCCTCTACTGGACAGCGGTGTGATTTGTAGGAGCGGTGGTGCTGTGACAGTGGTGTGGTTCGACAACCCGGCCATGTGTGCCTCGTAACCTTTCAATGTTACATTCATTTGGTTTTTGCTTGCTGTGTTAGTCAGGTAGCATCGCTTGGTCAGTGTGTGCCTTTAATTTTGTGTTTCGCAACACTGCAAGAGTTTTGTGAAATTGTTAAAATTTTGTGAAATTATTAAAGTTTTTTTTTGTATTCTTTGACATTCCCATCCTAAAGGATGAGCAATGGACCGATTATGCTTACCTCATTCATGGCCCATCGTGTTATTTCAGAAAATATCCGACTGGCATCGGGAGATGCCGGAAAGCAGCAACAAGCGGTGAGACACGCGACACGAAGTGGTCACGGACATCTCTGGTTGGGAAACACGGGTACATGTCCCCCGAAATATTAAATACATAAACATGTCTAGTAGAATTAATAGTAGATGTAGTAGTATATAAGTATATCTAATACTGTATCAGTACATCTAGTAGTGAATTAGTATGTTTAGCTACCCTAAACATGCGCCGAAGGTGCAGTTATTAGTGTGAATGTGAAGCATCTTTATGCAAAATCGGTGCAACCCCATGTAGACGAGCTATTCAACAAATTTTAGTGATAATAAAAAGTCCGAGCATTACCGGATTTCTTCATCTAGAATAATTACGAGTAGTATGGTGCTCATGTGCTTGTCTTTGGATTGTTTCAGGTAAGAGTATCCGCAGGCGTTGCTGCTGCGGCCGAGGATGTATGACCTCACTCAGCGTTCGACGCAAGAGGCGGAGAATTGCGAAGGCATCTGACGGCGTGGAAACCTTCATGGCCTCCTGTGAGTTGGGCACAGCCGGAATGAAAACTTTCGGACTGCGAGAATAATGATTAGATCCCAGACGTTCAGACATTTATTTAAAATAAAATATACAGGTATTTTTTTTCCAAAATAGATATGGAGAAAGGCTTTTTTCTGGCTAACGGAGGTGGTGCAAAAAGTCACGTCATCATTGACAAATCATATGTAAAATGAATTATTGTAAAAAGTTAATTATCAAAATGATTCACATTCTAACTCTAAATTTGCATTAGCTTTTCGTATACGTTAACGATATTTTCTTTTTCATCTTGCTTCCACATGACCAATCAGTATGATGAATACTAATATATTTTCCTCGCGATGCTCTCCCTTCCAAACGCGATTGTGGAATGTGAATCTTGAAATGTCGTCAGTGAAAACGGAATTATATTTTTTATTCTTCGCAATTGTGTAATCGCCAGCGCTAAGAAGAGTATATCATATACAGACAGCTCTACCTCAAAAAAGATAGTACACTATGCTCAAAAGTAGGACTCCTCATGAGCAAACAAAGTCTGTCAGTATCGATGAAGAAATAAGACTGTTAATATAATCTTTATTCATTAAAAAGTTTGAAGACTAGCTGGCTCTGGAGCCTCCGTTTCCATCGATAGACAGAATATGAGCATTATTGTTGTCCAGGCTTGCAGGTAATATTTTGCCAGCTTGATCCAGACCAGTGCCAGGAGAAAAAAAGGCAAAGTAATGACGGAAAAGGAGAAGTCACAAATACTACGACAAAATACCAAAAAAAGCAACAGAAATTATAATAAACACAAAAGACAAAATAATATACTACAACAGTTTCAGAAGTATACGTGCGCGATTCCAATTGTTAAAAGGCATAAAATCGTAATAATAGTAATAATAAAAGGTTTTTTCCCAAGCATCTTGGCTCTAATAATTAGTCTCAAAAATGAGAGACAGCCAAGGACATGCAGCCCTGTTCATAGTCGGATCGCGCCTGACGTAGAGAGGCTGCAAATATTAAGGGAACAAACTTTTTAACTAATAGACTTCAATGACTCGCGAGTATATTTTATGAAGCCTTTCCTCCCTTCGTTGAGAAAAACTGCATCTCGTGCATGACTGTTAGATTTCTTAACGAATTTCGTGTAATTAACATAGATCTCAGTGTGTTTCATCATAAATCCATGCTTTTGACTTTTGCTTGTATATGTTTACCCAGTATTCCTCCTTGTAACGTAATACTTTCTGATATTACTTTACAAACTCTAAATATGTTATTATTTTATTTCATTTCGTATTCATATAATACTTAACACTTCTCGCCGCTTCTTCGGTGTGTCACATTTTAAGCACATCATTGCAACCTAATTTTATCCCGTATGTATAGACCTAAGACTGGAAACCATCTGTGATCCATATTCACGAGACATTCAGTCTTATTCATTTTTGTGGTTATCGATCATTTTCCCCGTGTCCATATTGTCTCCCACTCACACGGCTGCTGCAGTGCTTTCTTTTTCGCTTTTCAATAATTTTTTTGGTCCTTTCCTTCGTTCTAGTGGACCCCCGAAGTCCAGGCTTCAAATCCGACTGGAGTGTTTCGCGTCACGCGCAGGGTTCATAGCCCGACCGGGGCGTGGGAGGAAATTTAGAAAATTGTTTTCTCGTGGCCGCCACCTGTCCCACGCCGCTTGATTTATGGGTCTTTTGTCGGCGGCTGTATCTCGGATATATTTTCTCCGTGCGCGTGCTCACGCTGCGAGGTCGAGCAAGGCGACCGGCAGTTGTTAGATCGCGTTTACCGATGGTTTCGTCACACGTCATTATTCATGCATTAGTTTGATTTGAAACCGGCTGAGTTTAGCTTAGATTGCTGCTGTCTCTGCAGTGACGTCCTAGAGTTCGTGTCATGACAGTGGTAGGAATTTTGACGGAAGCTAGGGAGGTAGGTCTATTTTAGCCGTGTCTGGAGGAAAATTGTAGCGAGCGGTTTCCTGTGGTTTCTACGTGCAATTCCAGGAGAATGCTGGAGAACTACCCCAACCAACGGGGCACGGTTCGTGCACGATCTTTCCTTTCTTGCCTTTTTTTTGTTATTTAAGGTCGCATTCTAGATCATTAGCAACCACGATTGGTATTAACGTTATGGTATCTATGAGGATGAAACGCTATGGTGATGATAGAGGGTAAAAGTACGAAAACATACAACCATGCCCGAGGCGGGACTCAAACCCGCAACCTTTCTGTGCGAGATCGCTACGACTGCTTTAGCGATCTTGACCACCGGGCTAGCTCTTTCTTCTCCTTGTCCTATTCACTCCCCTTACACTCACACTTACATGCACACATATGGAACAAGTCTACTAGAGAGCTTGGAGGTTGTCCCAGTTGAAACGGTGCGCCGGTACGAAATGATATCTGAAAGGGGAGATTGCCTGCAAGCCGAAGTGTAGATCCGCACCGTGTCTCACCGTCCAGTACGGGAGGAACACTACCACCTCCCGCGATAGAACATTCACTACACAAAAGAAAATAATGTCCATAGTAGTTGACGTGCCAGGAAACATCAATCAATCGGATATATTTTCTCTGTGCGCGCGCTCACGCCGCAGGGTCGGACGACGCAGTTGTTAGATCGCGTTTACCGATGGTTCGGGCACACGCCATTATTCATGCATTAGTTCGGTTTTAAAGACAAGCCCCAGAGCGCACGTGGGGTCGGGTGTGGGAGTGAACATGCGTTCACGCCGTGTCGGACCAAGTTTTCCCTGCGAATAAATCATGCGTGTGGCATATTAATACTTCATTGTATATGTTGCGCGCGCAATCAATTTTTGATGTTAGGCCGCTCTTCGTGCCACGAACATGATATGTTGTTGGGTTCATTACAACTTTGGAATTTGAGTCTTTCAATGAACGATGTTTCCCTTCTTTTTTATGCGTTTTCTTTCGTGACGAGAGGAATTTAATCGGTTCTGTTGTTTTGAGATTATTGCATTAATTGGGCAAACATTAATTTATTTTATTTTCTGCCATATTTTTTCAATCGACATATTGCGTTTTATTGATTGCAATATGTGCAACATTTTAGGAAACATTATACAACTTTTCTGATGGTGCGTCTATGGAAGCAAACATATTAGTTGCGAATCATCAGTTTCAAAATTTATTTGGACATTGGAATTAATTTGCGCTTTGAATTTATAAAAAAACACGATTTTTCAATTATTAATTTTTGATATTTAATGATATTTTTGTGACAGTAAACTCAACACAACATTGTTAGGGTAATCAAATGTCTAAGAATTCGCCACATTATTTTTATTTTTGTGAATGTTCAGAGACTGCTTCTAACCTAACTAGTAAGCGAATAATCTGAATTTTAGAGAACATATTTGTGAAGGAAATATACAGATATTGGATCAGTTTAGTACAAAGTACACGCACATATCCAGTACACAACACAATATATTTCTAAACATATTTTTCAACTGTAACAATAATGAAAAATCGGGAAAAACTTCGAGGACAAGTTGTTGTAAAATGACTCACACGTACACAGAATGAATATGAATATTAGGTTCCGCAAGTTCTGTATATGTTCGTCCTTGTGACCTTTTCCAGTTGAGAACTCTTAGTAATTCGTAATTCCAGTAGAGAGCTCTTAGTACTTATTTGCCATTTAGTCAAAAGTCATGGTCTTATTGTTATGACCCGTTACCATAATAAATTTACGTATGACTTGTCCGGGCCATCCCACCGCGTTTTCTCATGAACCACCCGTACGTAATTTTGCGAACCACCTACTTCTGAAATCCACTTTTACAGGAATTGACAGTTGTGTCTCCTTTCTCTCTTCCCGCCAGATATTTTAATTTTTGTATCCCCATATTGCTGTGTATTTGTATGCATTTTAAAGAGTTTCATTTTGTTTTTGCTTGTCTTTCCTGTACGTCTTTTTTTTTTTTAAAAAAACCTCATTTTATGTTTGTATTTTCCTCCGTTCTTCTTACAATTGTCATCTGCAACCGCTATTAGTGATTTATTTAATACGTTTATTATCCGCTATTTCTGACTTTTTCCGCTGGATGCGGTTCATTACAGCATCCAACACTGGTTAGAAACCCCACATCCAACCACGAACGACCTGTCCACGCAGGTGTCCGTCGCCCGAGGCGTCTTCACCCGGGCCGACCTGGAGGCGACGAGACGAGGGCGTGAGCGAGCACATTCGGAGGCTCTCCAGCCCGTCGTCAAAAGCACTTGTGCCGTCCCCAAGCGTCCCAACCCGCCCGCCAACTCGCCAGGCCGTCCCCTTCTTTCCTCGCACACTCCGTCTTCCTAGTCTCATCCCTGCTCGCCATAACCCGCCCACCTCACCCTTCCCCAACTTACCCCACCACCAATTACCGTCAGTTCTCGGTCGTTCTCAAGCCTCTCAGGCGTCCCCTCCTATTCCAGCCTCCATTCCAGACCCTCGTCCCTCCTTTCCGTCCTCGCCCTTTCAAATCGCCCCCGCCCATTTCGTCCAACATCGCCCATTTCAGTTATCCCCGCCTATTACAGCCTTTCCCGAATATCTCCTGAAATTCCCCGCCTGTCCGCACCAGCCCCGACCCTTCTTAGTCGTTTCCACTCGTTTCCGCACTTTTCACCTGTTCCCACCCTTCCCACCTGTTCTCGCCGTTCCCACCCGTTCCCGCTCGTTCTCGCTCGTTCCATGTCATTCCCGCTCGTCCCTGCTTGTTTCTGCCCGTTACTGCCCGACCCCGCCCTTGTACTACCTTCCCACCTTTCCTCAACCGTTGCCACCTCTCCCTGCTCTTCCCCGCTCCATCCACTGCCACGGCCCCGCTTGAGTGGCCACCTACCTCCGCCTCCGGGACACTCTCTAGCGCCTGGAAACGAAAATACTCTTCCGCGCCGCGTCGTCCGACGGCGTCGTCAAGAGCAGCACTTGGCCGCCCGCGCCACCGCGGCTCATTTCGTGTTCTTCACCTCGCGCCCTCACTGGGAGAGGTGGCTCAGGGCACCAGCTGATGTCACTGCAGTGTCTCTGACCGGGAGGTCTTCGGATTAGAGTCCTGATGGTAGCAAGATTTTCGACACTAGCTACAAAACTTTATCGAATTCACCGTCTATGTCAAGCAGACGGCTGCTATGATCGGTAGTATTCTGTGGTTTCTCCGATAACATCAGGCGAATGCCGGAGCAGTACCGTAATAAAGGGGCTATTGCCCGTGTGCGAAATTTCCTTCCTCTTCCTTGTTCTACCTTCACTCGTTACTTGTACTACCTTCACCCGTTACACACACTAACACTTACGCTACTACCGCACTTGGGCAGCTTAGAGCTTCGCTGTTGGAACGGTGCCCCGCGGGGCAGGTACCTCGAGGGGAAAACCTCGCTAGCCGACTCGTATGTCGGCGCTGGATCTCAACGTTCAGAGAGGGAAGATAACCGCCACCTCTCGAGGGGAACAACATGCATTGCACTTACCAGACTGATGACATCATCCATTGTCGCGCCTGGAATCGCTAACCAATCAGCTCGTGTCTGGTGCGCGCCCCGGCAGTGCTCTTCCAGTGTACTTCGGCTGAGAGCTTTTGTTTCTTTATGTTAATTCCTTCCTGCCTGTCTGTGGCGCTGTGAGTCTTCATTGCCCGTCGTTTCCGAGTTTTGGCCTCTTCTATTTGGGGCTCATTTCATTCACTCAATAATTTTCTAATATTCATCCTCACACTTATGCCTTTCTCTCTTCTTTTTCTCCTCCTGTCAGTTATTTTAATTTTTGTATCTCCATATTTCTGTGTATCTTTCATGGATTTCTAGCCGTTTCTTTTCGCTCCGTTTGCGCCGTTCTTGTACGTCAGTTTTTTTAAAGAACCCAGCGGGGCACCGCCCTCGGTGGGATAAGCTCTAACTGCTCTCGACTTGTCTCTCGATATGTGTGTTAGTGTAGTGTATGTAAGAGCACGTGTGTGTAGGTCAGAAGTGAGGCTGGACAAGGAACAGAAAGGAAAAATCGCGTGCAGACCTTGGCCTGTTTCTTAGGGTATTCGCCTGGTATTAATCGGAGAAACCACCAAAAAGTGCTGACCAGAGTAGCTAGCCGCCGAATTGTCCTCCAGGCAGCAGCTGGATTTGACCTAACTCTAGTAGCTAGTTTCAAAAATCCTGCCATCGTCAGAACTCGAAGTCTAGAATCTACCAGTCATAAGTACTTACAGTGACATCAACTGATTCCCTGTGTCACAGTTGATGAAAGTATTCTAAGTGAAATTCACATATATTTCAAATACGTTGAATCACGCTTTTCACCTCAAACTCTACGTGTATATCTCAGTTTTGCTTCTTTAATCACGAACGTTTCGCCTCGTATATGATAGAACCGAATGTCTATTTACGCGTTACTCTGTTGGAGTATACCTTCTTTTCAGATTCGTGCCCTTGAAGCGAATTTTTATCTGCGATAGCAAAGGTGTACCTATACCGTCCGCTCTCACGTAAAGTTACGCTCGACCTGCTTGCACATATTCGAGATCATTCCGACTGGTTTGCCGCTAGAAGGCATTACGCTCTGCTTCCGTTGGCCTTGTTCGCATCCGCCACGCCTTAGTGATCCGCGACTACAAGGCTGCAGAGCATCCTTGCAGGCGCGCAGTTCCCGCGCCTCCACCTCCCCTCATGCAGATCCTTTCGCCGCCGCCGCCGCCGCCCCGGCGTAGATCCTACTTCAGCCTTCGCCCTCACCGCCGTTCATCCCCCGCCGCGGCGCCCCGACGTACACATGATGTGCAGATCCCGCCTCCGACCACGCCGTGGCTGTTACTGCTGCTGCCGCTGTGTCCACCACCTCTGTTCCCGGCGCGTAGAGCCTGCCGCCGCGGCAGACTCGCTCCCTGCCAGCATTTTAGTCGGCGCCTCCACAGCCGCCGCTATTCTCACCACCTATTCCGCCGTCTCCCACACCAGATGAATGCCGGAGGAAGTACCATAACAAATGGGCCGCAGACCCTATGCGATATTTACTACTTCTTCCTTAACCCATCATAACACCTTACGTAGACTTACATTTTCATCTTCTGCACTACCACACATCTCGGGGGAAGTACGTCCAGAGACCAGTCCGCAGCTTAGAGCATTTCTCAGTTGGGGCGGTGCCCCGCTGGTGGGAGATAGTTGGGGAAATCTCCGCGAGACGTGTAGGTTCGCACCGGATCTAGCTAGCCAGTGGGGAAGATCATCACTACCACCTCCCGTGATAAAACATATACTACACTTACGGGACTGGATGGCTTTAGCCGTTGACGCGCCTGGAATCAATAATCAATCAAACTGTTCCGCCATTCCTACCACGTCCCTCGCCGCTGCCGCTGCTGCTATCATCGCCGCGACCTGTTCCCACCAGTTCTGTCACGTCAACCCCTAGTCTAAACTGTGATTTTCCTAACTTTGCCCCCTTAAGGCCCGTCCTCTCGATGGAATATGTCATGGTTCGCGACGTTCTCAGTCGTGCCGCCAGATATCGCATGATCGTGACCATATCAAGCAGTGCTTGCGATCATGCGACTTCTAGCGGCACGAGGGAGAAAGTAGAGAAATGTCGTGTGATCGTGGTCATAGGGGCTTGAGAGGGAAGTTCAGAAAAATCGCACTATAGATACTGCTGCCGCCCCACAATCCCATCCCTGTCGCCTTTTCCTCGAGCTTCATCGTCGCCGCCTCCGCATCCGCGCTCCCCGTCACCTTCGTCCCTTGCGGTCTCCAGAGAAAATCCCGCCGCTTCCCCCACCCCGGACCTCACCATTCCTGCGCGAGTTTACCGTCGTCGCCCGCCCACCCCCACCGCGCCGTTGCCACCAACCGCGCCTCGTGACGTCAAAGGCCCGCTCCCTCTCCGGCATCCGGATACGACTGAGAAATGTGATGCGGGGCGCGAAATTTGCAGCCCTGTTTTCCCACACCGGATACCAAGAAGACCTTGAAGTCCATGGAAATGCACATAGCGCCCAACGCGTGTGAGTAATATTTAGACTTGCCTCGATCCTGAAAGTTTGTCACAAACATTTCGCATAACACATGGAATTGTCAGCATGCGTAGTAATGCATGAATATCCCGAAAACACTCAGTAATTTCAGGGATTAATTAGTTCTCTAGAACCTCTTGGGAGTGAACGTGCCTCATTATACCATCAACTCTGTAAACATTTTTCAGCACCATCAAAAAAACTTACATGTCCATGGAAATGCACATCCATGGACCATTACTTTTCTCAGATGTTTGTCAGGTCACAATATAATCCGTTAAATCAAGGCAAAAAATAATCTGATAATTTGGCCTAGGTGTTTTCATATCGACCATTTCATTCTATTTATTGGATAATCCCGAAACATTTCATGTAGTTAGTATTCGTTGTTCTACAAAATCCTTTCCAAGTCAGTACACTTTCACATTTAAAACTCTTAACACTTATTGATCGAATCTCGAGCACATACATGCCCAACTGGAATGTATTTCGATCCTGCAAGCCTTTTTGTAGC
>JAHLJT010003656.1:88494677-88513992 GCA_031308135.1 Acheta domesticus
CTATGTGATGTAAATACGAACCTCTCCGGACATATTTCGAGTGCGTACATCCCAATCTGAAAGGTATTTCGATCATTTACATGCGCTCATGGAACGTGAGTTTGAACGCGCACTTATAGAATGTACTAAGAAAGTCACTCTGGCAAATAGTTTAAGCGCGTATTTCCCCTATGGAACGCAATGTGAGCGAATACTTGCTCCCATATGCACGTACGTGCTCCTTTGGAAAGAACGGACGTGCTCCTTTGGAAAGAGCGCACGTGCTCCTTTGGACCGCGTACGTGACCCTTTGGAACGCATCTCGAGCGCGTACGTGCCTCTCCAGAATGTATTTCGAACGTATGAGCGCTCTAGTGGAATGCATCTTGATCGAGCACTTTCCCTTTAATCGAGCTTGTTGGTGCCCACGCAGCGAGAGTTCTACCATGGACGCCGAGGACCAACCATCAGGAAACCTGTTTGCTGATTGATTAGTGATTCCGGGCGCGTCAACTGCTAAGGTCATTACTCTCATATGTGTAGGGCATGCTTTCATCGTGTGGGTGGCGGTGATCTCTCGCTAGATAACGAGATCCGGTGTCAACCTTTCTCGGCTTGCAGGAATTTTTCTGAGCCAAGTATCTCCCATTAGTGGGACACCGTCCTAGCTGGGTGCGCTCTAAGCTTCCGACTAGTTTTCTGAAGGGTGATTGTGTAGGGCATATGATTATGTGTGTACGTCAGGGTTGAGGATAGGGCAAGAAAGATGAAGGAAAGATTCCACGCTGCCCCTGGTCGGTTTGTTAGCGTATTGTTCCGGCATTCGCCTGCTGTTGATCGGAGAAACCACGGAATACTACCGATCAGAGCGGCCGGCCACCAGAATTCTCCTCCAAGACAGCGAGTGAATTCGACCTAGCTGTCAGTTCGTTTGCGCAGTGGTCGCAGAGCACAAGAAGCGCGCCGCTCGACAAAAAACTTGTGAAGTCTTGCGCGGCGCAACGCCTCTTCCCGCTGCCGAGTTGTTTTTACCTCCGGGCAAAAAGCGCTCCCGATGAGATTAATCTCGACTGAACGCGTGTCCAGGTCGCGGTGAAAGAGGTGACGGTGCCCGACTGGTCTGCCAACAAGTGTAATTGTGAAGTGCTTGTGATTGTAAGTGTACGTAAGTAAGGTGTGAGGATAGAACAAGGAAGAGGAAGGCAGTGCACGGCCCGTTTGTTGTGGTACTGCTCCGTTATTTGTCTGGTGTTCATCGGAGAAACTATGAAAATCGACCGACCAGAGCGGCCGGCCGATAGAATTCTCCTCCAGACAGCGGCTGCATTGGACACAGCTGCGTAGCTAGTGTCGAAAATCCTGCCACCATCGAGACTCGAACTCTAGGACCTCTCGGTCACAGTCACTGCACTGACATCAATTGATGCCCTGAGCCACCTTTGCTGTTTTCGCTCGTCATAAACATTTGTAGCCTCGCGCGGCGCAACGCCTCCTCCGGCGGCGGAGTTGTTTTTACCGCCGGGCACAAAAGCGCTCCCGATGAGATTAATCTCGAGTTTACGCGTGTCCAGGTCGCGGCGGGGGAGGCAGCCCTGCCTCATGCATATGCAATGACGTAATGGGCGCGCGTCAGGCCGGAATATGACTTAACGAGACGCACCTGTCAAATTTGCATCGGGCTGCCTCCGGGAGAAGAATGGATTCTCTTTCTCTCTTCCGACTCTTTTGCCTTCTCCGCGCGGGAAGGTGTTTCTGTGTCTCGTTTGTTCGGTTTGCCTCTCGCAGCCTCGTGCTACCTTCTGAAATTGCTCCACAAATGTCACGTGTTACGTGAATGGAGGGCAGAGGTTGTCATTGTTCAAAGAAACCGAGCACTGACGATTGCTGCTGCATTCAAAATATGGTTATTTAAAAGGAATAAGAATAAGAATGTTTCATCTTTGAGGGGATGGCATATTTAGATGGAGTTGAAGGAAATTGTAGTCAAATATTCCATTGCCCGCCCGAATATCTCACCTGAAAGAAGGGGCATAGAGAACTTTCTATACATTCAATCGTGAAGAAAGTTCCAGAAGTCGGCAGGTTTCGAGATGAATCTTTAGCAGCTTATTCGTTTCTAGTTAAAGTATAGAATAATACTAATAATGTACTTACTGTTTGTCGCCCATATTCTTGAAAGAATATCTTCCAATCTGCATTAACTTGAAAATTATACTTAGAGATAGTATTAGATGATGTGTGGTTGGTCGAACGACCTTCAATTACCATCACAAAGTTTTAGTGGAAAACCCCCAAGGGGATTCGGATTCATTATGATCCCAGAACTAAACAGACGACAAGTTACACAAATAGTGACGAATTGTGTTAATTCAGTTAACTGACATTTTAATTTTATTCTTCCTTACAATTCCTTACTTCTGTTATCAAATTAATTTTAATTAAAAAAATATGAATTACGAAAATCTGTTACTGGAACGCAGAGAGTGTTTAGTTCAGAGAAGTACAAGTGCGAATGTCCATTAAAAATATGTTTATTAACTTGATTTTCTTAATTGCATTCATTTCCGGCAAAAAGCACCCCGAAACAATTTGTAAAATTTGACAAACTCCTTCGCAATTAACACGTGTTCCGGCGTGGTAAAATTGAAGAAAGAATTTATCTTCGAGAGCGTCACAATGGAAGAGTTATAATACGGCAGAGAAAATCACTTACAAAATAAACTGGCAAGTGGATATTAAGACGACAATTATAAGTGGCAAAATAAAATGGCAAGTGGCGTACCATTGTCAGAAATGCAAGTGATGGGAGATGATTGGGGAGTGATGGGATGGGATTGACGATGCCTGGGAGGGTTGATGGGAAAAGTGCGGGTTAGTGTATTAGCGGGCTCAGCGGAAATAGTCGCGTTTATGGGGGTGACGCTGAGACGGAGCGTTGGTGATGATGTTGGCGGGTGGGGTGGGGAGAATGTTGGCATTGGCGGCGTCAGGGAGGGTCATTGGCATCCCTTGTTAATTATGCTAGTGGATGCGGAAATAGTGTTGTTGACGGAGATAACTAAGGCAGAGTTTTTCTTAGTTGTGGTTTTGTTGGTAATGCCAAAATCGTAGCACTTGCGGGGGTGGGAAGAGTCTTTAATGGCTGATGATGTTGGCGGGGCGGGTTTAATGGCGTTTGCGGCGTCTGAGAGGTGTTGCCAAGGGTCCCTTTTTAATGGTGTCATTGAATAGCGAAATAGCGCTGTTGACAGAGGTGAGTTTGACAGGGTGTTGTCTGGTTCTGACTGGGTTGTTAAGGAAATAATGTGAGGCAAGCAGGGGTGGGAAGTGTCGTTGATAGAGGTGAGGCGGACGGTACTGTCGTAGTAATGTTGGCGGTGGCTGGGAGGGATCATCGGCAGGGGCCTGAGATGACACTGTTGATGTGAGAAGCGGAAATAGTGGCATTCACGGAGATGAAGTTTGCCGGGGCGGTGTGGATGTGGTGAGGCTGGCGGGGGCAGAGGAGGCAGGGTTGGTTCTTGCTGCCGCTCTTTGATGCCCGGAGCGCGCGCGTGTGCCTTCTGGGCAGGTGGTAATCGTCCATGCGGCGGCGGACGGCGCGGAAGAAGCGGCGTTTGTTTTTGCCGCTCTCGTTTGGCGGCGCGACGACCTCATCTCTGACGTCCCCCACCCCCACTCCACTTCCACTCCCGCTTCTACTCCCACTCCTACTCCCACCCATATACCCGTCGCCACCGCATGCAACGCCTTCCGCAGCCGCACTAGCTTCCTTGCCCCTGTTCATTTCGAGTTTCAGCTTATCTCTCCCTCAAAGGGCTAACGTCTACGTCAATGAGGACAACGTATTCGTTTGCTTCCAGTGCAGTGATGCCTTATTTTACAATTCAACTTCTGTAGATGTTGAGATATTACGTGGCGACTATAATCATCACTCCTGCAGCTTAATTCGACTAATGCAATGAAAGTCGAACGCTGTAATATAATCAAATCTAAGCTATTCTGTAGCGAAAACTGGAGACGTACGCCACACCTCTCCCGTTTTCGCTACAGAATAACGTATCACAGATCACGCGTGGTCTTTGCCCGTTTACTAAGGTACTACTCAGGCATTCTCCTGATGTTGATCGGAGACACCACGGAAAACCACCGATCAGAGCAGTAGGTCGCTAGAACTCTCCTCCAGACTGTGGCTGAACTCGACCTAGCTATCTGGCGTCAAATATCATGTAATTGTCGGGATTCGAATCCTAGGACCTCCCGATCAGAGGCACTGCAGTGACTTCAATTGCTCTGAGTCACCTAAGCCAGATTGAATCCAGGGATTATGGTGTATTAATAGTGTTGAATAAAGAATAAATTAAGGGTTGTATTCGCCTTGTGTCCATAGGTCTTCCGCCATACGTTGCCTTCGCCACCCCTGTTCCAACCGCTTCTCGCGCAAGTAAACAGGGCCCGTCTTTGAGAGGATCGCCGGCGCTTCGTGTTATCTAAATGCCTCGTCAGGACTGGCGGGCTCTGCAGAGCGCTGTGTCGTGTCCAGAAGAAGAACAAGACGTCCAATGACGTAATGACGTAGACCGTATTCGAGTTCTTTCGACTCGTGCGCTCCAGACGTCTTATTTTTCCAGATTAAATGGCTCAGCAGTCGGTATATCGGGATTACGTCTAATTGAAATAAAAAGTATGTTTAGTACGTCGTTATGGCGCCGCCATAAGAAGCGTCGGTATTAACTTGAATGGCATTACGTCACTTCTTGCGTCCTATAAATGTAGTCGGTGCTTAATGAATTTCTAGCTGAACCGTTGCGATGGCATCGTACTAAATGAAGAGCTGAGGTAAAGATACAAAAGAAAAGTACTATCCACTCACTATCAGGCAAATATGTTCTACAGTCCTCTCCCCCAGACAAAAAGTTTCATGTCGTTCAACAATTATTTTCGTAGACTAACAAAATGAAGGAAGGGTACAATTTTGGAACAATACAAACACTATTCACTGTGATAACAGAGTTCAACACGATTCTGAAAATGTAATGGAAATGTTTTTACATTTACCAAGATCTATACATATATATTGTAATTCTCATAATAGAATATCGAACAATTTCATTGATTTTGAATTTTTTCCGAGATCCTGAGTATTAAACATAGAACATAAACGAACAGAAACCATCAGCAACCCTCACCTGCTGAATGCTACAGTTTTCTTTGAATATCTGAGCGCATTGGAAATTGATAGAATAGATGGTTTCTTGTTCTCGTGATAGGTTTATCCCAATACACTGGCTTTCACTTAGATCTACCTACGGTTCCTTGCCTGTGTTTTTTATTTTATAAAAACGTTATCATTTTTGTCAGAATGATGGGCCTTATGAACAAAGTGGCTGGTGGATTAGACATCAAAATTGCAAGCTTTGTAGTGGCTGTATCTTTGGTCCAACCACTCTAACCACACTAGTCATAAGACTTATAAATGTTGATCGTCTTATTTAAAATGTCAAACTAGTGGTGCTACAGAATAGCACAGACTTTCCCTTATTAGTTTTATATTCCCTTTGGTCTCGGTCAGCTATTCGGACATGCCACATAGTCTTGCCAGCTGCCATCTATCGCCGCCAAAAGTACATTGTTTTTTTACATATTCTTGACTTGCCGGTTGAAATGCTAACATATGGATAGATAAGTAACCTTTCGTTCAGTGAATATATGTTTGTTCTTTAACTCGCAACACTGAAAAAATAATGATTATCAAATAGGTTTTGAATAATATCTAAAAGTCTAATTTGTAAATGCAAACTCTACTAAATAAAACATCTATGTCGTATCACTGCCACCATCTCTTAGTTCACCAATAATGTAGTTTTCAATTACCCCCTGTGGCACTGTTACGCAAATTTCAATAAAGATTTGGTGATTGTTTGAAAGAAATACATCGTACATTGAGAATACAAATTGTAAATTGTAAATTTAACAAACATTTTGTATAAATTATTATAAAATACTATTATTGTTCGATGTATTAATCTCGTCGAATTCTATTTGCTTTATAATTGTCCTAAATATAAAGAATAATATTGGACGAATAATTTTGACGCCCAGTTACTGCACTGGCCGAATACCGGACCAGTACCCCAACAAACAGGCTACGGGCCGCGCGCGATCTTTCCTTCCTCTTCCGTACCCTATCCTCGCTCCTTATTCACACACGAACATGCAATATCCTGCCACACATGCCGAGAGGCTTGTCTGATAGTACATCGCATGGTCGGGGGCTTAGAGCTTGTTACGTCTGGGGCAGTGTCCCGCTGCTGGGAAATACCTGGTTTTACTGATAATAGAGACCTTTTCGCAGAACAACTAGAAGCATCCATGCCTTACGTGAAATTCGAACCCGAAACATTGGTATAACGCATACTCGAAAGCACATGCCACTAAGCTCTCTACCTGGATTGAAACACTGCACTTGACGTAAATCAGGTATCATCCGATTGGGATCCGTTACGGTATCATCCGATTGGGATCACCAGAGTGACGTCAATAGTGACGTGTAAGTTTCCGATTGGATGATACCCTAACAGTTGACGATCTGTTAAATGTAGCTATAAATAAATCGAGGTTTAGGACAAGGAGTCGGGCCACATTCTCCGATTGAAATACAGTGGTACTTCGAGATCACGAGGTGGATGGAGAGGGGAACATTGTCATCCAATCAGGAGCTTTGTTGCGACTTAAATTTTTGGTATTGATGCTCCTGGTTGGATGACAATGTCCTCCATCTCCTTTTATTTCGTTCCTTCAAAGGGCCACTTCTATTTAAATGGCAGTTTAAATTGGTAGTATTGACATAATAAACCTTCGCTTTTTCCCGCATTAACTTTCACTACGTTTCTGTGGTCACTTTTGCCAACACGGACCAAAGCATTTCCAAAGCTCTGCAAAGCCAAACGCCCTTTTTATCATTCCGTGGCGTTGCGGATATTCCACTGAGCAAACCAGGAGCTGTTCGCTGTTTGAACCGATGCCAGCGCCCCGCGTGACGCAGTGACACGCGTGACGAAATCCACGCGTGCGGGCACCCCGACCGGCACGCATGGCCCCAACAAGTAGAATTCACACGCATCACGGACTCTTGGATGGGCTTTGCGATCCCCGCCAATTCACACACGTAATGAATTCTTTAGTGGCCTCTGGGAGTTTTATCAGCACAGGGTTGGGTAACTGTAGAGCTTTGCAACGTGAATTTGAGAGGGTAATTGTATAGTTGCCTTTTTTCTTTCGGAATACGCCAATTTCGACTTTGATGGAGCACCTCCGACATGAACCCTTGGTCATGCTCTTTCTTGCCTCTTTTGTACTATTATTTTGTGTCTTCTGGTATAGATCCACGTCTCGTTCCCGCGCTGCGTCGTGCATGTGCCATTACGATTATTTCATGACACGTGTTTCAACATCTAGAATTGGACAACATGGTTTGCTCCGTCTGAAGGTTCATGTCACCCTACAAACAAGTGTCCGTTTGGTCCATCGTCGATGTATTTGCTGTTTGTGTAGTTTAAATGTCTGGATAATATATATTTTCCATTCGTTTTATATACAACAATTGTGATTTCTTTCCAAATTTTATCAGTAACATGGATGATATCGACAGTTGATTTTCATATAAGATTGTTTCTTTGATAGTCTAGTGCTTGAAGCTAAGCATTATTACGGAGGAAATTGGCATCTTTTGATTTGATTTTAGTTTCCGATTTTATATTTAGAGGCCACTATTCGTAGCCATACACACAAAGTTGTACTGCTGTAGTTTCATAAAGTTTTTCCTGCTTCGTTATTGGAAAATGACCCAACATCAAGGAAAAAAGTGCTCACGTAAACAGTGTTTATTTAAATGTTTAAGTAACAAAAATTCCAAATGTCATATTCCTCAGGCTGAGGTGTTTGAGCAAAAAACAGAAGTGCGTCCTAAATCTCCACATTGGCCAAGATGGCGTAGGGCATCTACTGATGATAATGCAGTGTCTCTAACCGGGAGATCCTTGGGTTCGAGGCCCGACGGCGGTATTGTTTTTGACACTGATTTCTTAGCTAGGTCTCTGTCTGAAGGAGAATTCTAGCGACCGGCTGCTCTGATTGGTAGTTTTTCATTGTTTCGCGGATCAACACCATGCGAATACCGGAGCAGTACCCTAACAAACGGACCACGGATCGCGCGCGCTTTCCTTCCCCTTCATTGTCCCACCCTCATCCCTTACACACAACTACACTCATAAGCATTACACTACCACAAATTTTTGGGGGGCAGTCGAGATCGTGAAGCTTGTTCCGATTGAGGCGGTACCACACTAATGGGAAACACGTGGTTGTGGAAAATCCACGCAACTCGACGTAGGTCAGCTCTATTTCGCCATCCAGCGGGAGAAGATTACAACCACCTCTCGCGATAAAAGCATGCACTGCATTTACGAAACTAATGACCTTAGCAGATGACGTGCCCGGAATCATCAGTCATTTCCCCCCCCCCCCAGCAACAAATGCGTAGTGCGGCGTAGCTGGGCCCGATGCCGGTGGTGCCATTGGCCGGGCCTTGCATCGCCGCGTCGTGCCTTCGCGCATCCGGTTGCTATTCCACGCGCGGGGGCGGGCAGTCATTTCGAAGCGGCTGCGGCGACGCGACGCGGCGTCGTATGGAGTGGTTAAAATGCGCGCTGCCGCCTTTGGAGGGCCCTCTGTAAACAGATGAGCGACGACACGCGGATCTGCGCGAGGTCCCCGGCCCTCGCGGCCCAGAGCCCGCCCCACCCCCACGTTGCACTGGTGATTATGTCGTGTTTTTTGTGTCTCTTTCTCTTGTCTTTCTCGTGCGCATCTTCGCTTGCTCCTCTCAACTGTCACTCGTCCGCTCTCTTGCTCACTCGTTCTTTCTGTCTCTCCATGTCTCTCTCTCATGCTTGCTCTTCCTCTGTCTTGCTCGCTTGTTCTTTCGTTCTCTCTCTTCCTTATTCTTACTCGCTCGTTCTCTCCTCCTCTCTCGTATACTCACTCATCGTCTCCCATGCACATTGCACACTCGTTCTTTCGTTTTCTCATTTGTGCAGGCTCTCACTGTCTCTTTCTTGATAGCTCATTCTTTCTGTAGCTTCTCTCTCTCTCTCTCTCTCTCTCTCTCTCTCTCTCTCTCTTTCTGTCACTCTTGTTTCCTTCCTCTCTCGCCCACCCTTCGTCTTCCTTTCATTTTGTTACTAGCTGTTTCTCGTTTGCTGTTTTTTTCTAATTCTCTCTATCTCATTCTCTCTCTCTCTCTCTCTCTCTCTCTCTGACCTCCTGTCCCCCTCTTTGACTTTCTTACCTTCTCCCGGTATGTAAAGATGTGTGTGTAATTGAGGTCTGTCTGCCGTCGTTCCCTCACTGGAGCCGCAGACGCGCTCTATCAGTTGTAGGACGTCTGCGAGGTAATGTCCTCCTCTCTGCGTACTTCGGCATGTGTAAACATGTTTATTTTTGTTTTGCGGGTCGGTCGTTGGAGGCGCAGAGAAAGAGAAAGCCTTGTTTGACTTTTTATTTGTGCGTGCGTGCTACAGTTGTAAAAGCACAAAGGTATACAAAAACCGTCGGGCCTTTCCTTTTTCTTTGTTTTCGACTGAGATATATTTCAGCTTCGTTATCTCCCGTGTTCTCACTCGTCTCCTGCAACAGCCTTAATGTTCGTTAAATGTATTTCCTACATTATCTTTTCTTTAATTATTTCAATTTTTTCAAAAGACAGTAAAATAAGGTAAATAAATTCTATAGGATTTAGAAGGGCTTTTTCCTTATTCCTTCGTACTCAGGGCTGAATACATCCCAGCCCAGTAGGATCGTTGTATAGTACAATGGGAAAGATTGAGTTTGTCAGCAACCTTTAGAGGTTATATGCAATTACTTTATACAACACCACAAATGGAGGTTGAGCTTCGTTGGGCCACGCGAAATATTTCAAGCCTTAAGAACTGTCATAACTGTCAAGTAATAACATTTTTTTAAACTGAATGTAACAAAAATATGTGAATGAATCCTTGCAATATATCGCGATGGCTCGCGTTTTTATATCTGTTCGTTTCCGCGTATCTGTCCTCTGCAGAGTGTACGTTCAGATTCCTAGACCCCCCGCGGCCCATCTCTCTTTACAGCCATTCATTACGTTCCCGCGGGCAGAAACACACGTCTGTCGTTTGTTTCGCGACCTGCGCGCGTGCGCGTGCACTGCGACCGGACGCCAATTGTTTCGGTGCAGCGGGGCCTCGGCGCGTGAGGGGCAGGGGGGAATATCACAAAAATGAAATTGGTTTTCTTTCGAACCATTGAAAACGCGACTCGGCGTGCGTTTTCCGCGCATGGTGACCACGGCAGTTGCACACATACGCGTGGCGAAGTGGGAGAGGCGGCGGGTGCGGAGGTGAGGACGCAGGCGAAGGCAGAAGGAGCTCAGGCGAGGGCAGAAGAAGGAAAAGATGAGAGACGCGGAGGCAATGGAATGGATTGACAAAAGAAATGAGAAGGCATAGGGAGGAGGCGGAAGCAAGGAAGCGGAGGCATGGAGGAAGCGGAGGCAAGGAGGAAGTGGAGGCAAGGAGGAGACGGTGGCAAGGAGGTGGCGGAGGGAAGAGGAGGCAGAGGCATTGACATAGAGGACGCAAGGAGAAGGCGGAGGCAAAGGAGGGCGGAGGCAAGGAGGAGGGGAGGAAACAAGGAGGCGGACTGAAAGAGATAGTGGTGGCAAGGAGGTGGGGAGGAAAGAAGGAGGCGGAGGGAAAGAGAAAGCGAAGGCAAGTAGGAGGCAGACGTAGATTGTGGCGATGGCAGGGGTGGAGGCTGAGGCAATGATGTTGGCGAAGGGAGAGATAGAGGTGGAGTCAGAGACGCAGGCTGAGTCAGAAATGGAGGTGGTTTCGGGGACGGAGGCAGAGTCGTAGACGGAGGTGTGGTCGGGACAGGAGGCGGAGAAGCAGAGGCAGAGGGTGTGGCGGAGAGGCAGGAATGGAGGGCAAGGGACGGGAATGGAAGCGGGAAAAAGGAGAGGCGATGGAAGAGGCGGAGACGGAAGAACGGGAACCGGCTGAGGTAGGTACAGAGGTAAAGGAGGACGCAGAAACGTTGGCGCAGGTGGCAGTGGAGGTGACAGCGTAAGAGGCTGCAGAAGGGAAAAGGACGGTGGTGGGCGGAGGCTGAGACAACAGAGAAGGCGGTGCGAGATGAGGTGGCTACCCGGAGGCGTCGTCATCTCGAACAGAAAGACGAAAGTGGTGGCAGGAGGGTTGGTTTGTCGGAGGGCCGACGTTGTGACGGTGGGAACGGCAGTGGCGGTGACAGCGGACGGAGGCAGGGTGAGTTCCGCTGGGAGAGAGTAAATCAAGTCTCGCGGTCCCCGAGATTTATGGGCGCGCCGCAAGAATGCGCAAGCGTCGCCGCCGCTGCTCGCTTTTTCCCCCTCCCGTGGCTTGGGGATCCCCAGGGGCGTGGTTCGCTGATGGGGCGTCCCGCAGGGAGGCGAGTTGTGTTGTCACATTCGAGTTTGAAAACTGCGGCGTTTGTGGCGTACTGTGATCATGGCAGTGGAGTAAATCTGGTTTATTTCGGAGAAGTGCGTTGGCTAGCGAATTTTCGTGATCCAATCTCAGGTGGTTTTCATAAAATTTGTGAAAAGTAAAATGAAAAAAAAATATGCATGTGCATTTCTTTAAACACTTAACATATTCCGCGAATTCTTAGATTATTTGTGTTTAACGGGTTGATTTGGAAAATCTTTTAATTATTACACTGAATAATAAAGTGGTAAATGATTTGTGTTATAAAGACAATTCATTGCCCAATTTCATTGAGAAGGAATGTATTTTTATGCAATTTACTTGTGTTTACTAATTACCGCGCGTTTCCAAGTACGTAACTAGGCAACTTATTCAATCGATTCTTGACACTCAGACCTTAATAAATCGTAAAACTGATTTTTGCTGAATCAATTACTTCAAAACTTAGTATACTTTTTCTTAACTTTTTATTATATACTACATGCCTTTTCTTATTATATTTATTTTTTTCTGCCAGCGACACGTTATTCCAAACGTTCTTATCCACTTATCCTTTCGTTCTCTTTTAATGGGAAAGAGGTTACGGCCAGTGTGACGTCAAACTGTGAGGAGCTAGGAGGAGGGAGCTAGAATACTCGTAAAGATCAATGTGCCGGTTGTCTAGAATTGAAGTTTAATACGCTGCGAAGCAAAGTTCAAATTTGGCAATTTTTTATTAATGATTTTTAAAGCCATTGTGCGACCAAACGAGCTGAATAAAGAAACAAGATCGTGAAATATTACTCAACTGATCTTCAAGGGGAAACTCGTTTATTTTACTTGAATGTTATGTTCATTTATTCTTTCGACAATTTTAAATAAATTTGTTAACGTCATTGCTAACATTTAATATAGGGAATAACAAGTTAAATTGCGCAGAGAATCTTATCTAATTCGCTTTGTTATTAAAATTGATACAACAGAACGCATTTCAGTAAACGGAATCTCTCTTTCTTAATGCCAAACGCCTGTGTGTAACATAAGTGAGACGTAAGAGCGAATCCAATTAGAATCTAGGGAAGTAGTTGCCAATAAAGGAAATCATACAGACATTTACAACAAATCTGTAGCTATCCTGATTGAAGCAGGTTTTCCTCTTGAGCGATCGTCATGGACTTTTTTGGTGAGAGAGTATTCTTACTCTATTAGGTGGCTATTGCCCGTCGTGCGGCTATGGTGAGGTAGGTGTGAGCACATGAGCATGGCTCCTACCTTCCCACCTAGATCACCTTAGAGTTCATAATACATAACTACTGTAATTAATTTACATATTTTAATATGAAATGTTAACCCAAACTCTTATTTTCAAGTACATAAAGCATCTCAATTGTTTTATGATTTTGCCAGCCACCTGTATATATCATTTATCATCTCAAATCACTAATATATTATTACTTGATATTTACAAGTTTTGAAGGTAAGTGGAAACCAGGCTGGTCCAGATAGATCCAATTGTTTGGATTTAATACATACAGCTCTGGGGCACCAGTAGCAAATCAGTTATTTTAAAATGACAACAGTTAATGGAGAAATAAAAAAATAACATAGTTTTAACCAATGCTTGATTTATAAAATTTAGGCCCCGGAAATCGTCCCAAATTAATTGTTAAATTTAATATAAAAAAGTTATATATTTACAATACAATAATTATCAGTCGCGTCCTGACCAGCCGTGGTGGCCGGCGCTCCGTTCGCTCCAGGCTCAATCACGTTGTGTGCGTTCACTGTCTCAGTGGTTGTCAGTGCAATGTTAAAACGTGGTAGAAGTGGAGTATTGTTACATGAAGTGATATTGCTTAACTAAGTGAAAAGTTCTTTTTCGTGATCATCATGGAGCCCTCTCAAGTTCATCAATCTTCAGGAGACCAGAACAGTAAGACAACCATTAACTATGCTAAAGTTACCATGCAATCTCTCTTTCCAAAGAAAGAAAATGCTATCATCATCATAGACTCGGCAAATAGTGCACCAATAGTAGAATTTATTGAAAAGTTATCAACTAAAGTTAATCCTTCTCATATTAAGTTTGCTTCGAAAATATCGAACAACAGACTCTGTGTGTACCTATCCAGCAAAGATATCGCAGATGATCTAGTCTACCATCATAAGAACATTGTTGTGGCTAATCAAGTATTCCCCATAAATAAGACCATTAATCTCCAGGAACAAAAGAATTATTCTGTCAAATGTTTGCCCGAGTATACCGCATCAAGTTATTGAAGAAGCATTACTAACATTCGGTGTTAAAACTGTAGTACCGTTAACATTTCTTCGTGCTGGATTTAATAATCCCAACTTGAGCCACATCCTCAGTTTTCGCCGACAAACATTGTTTTCACCGGATGATGAACATAATTACCTGAATCATTTCAAGTGTTTATGGATAATGTCCCCCATTGGATATATGTAACCCCTGATGTTCCTATTTGTTTTTTGTGTAAAAATCAGGGCCACATTGCTAAAAACTGTCCAAATCAATGTAACTCCATAGTAACTAATACCCTACCTCTCCCTACGGAAGTAGAAATCACAGAATCAAATAATGAGAGTTTTGATCATTCTAATAATGTTTCTCCAATGCATTTGAAACTACTCTTACCCGAGAGCGAACTGAAACGAAAGTTCTAGCCCTAACCTTGGCCTTGACAGCTTCCCCCCTCTACTTACCTCTCCTCCCCTCGAGCCGACCGTGAGAAACCTAGTTGCCTCAAATGAAAACTCAATGGACGTAGACACCTTTCCTGCAACACTGTCAGATTAAAGAGACCGTTATCTACTGTAAGCTCGAATACAGAACTGATTAGCAATCAGTCAGATAGCGAGATTGACAGTAACTCGGAAACCTCTGACATGGATGAAAAACTGTGGAGAATAAAGAAAAAATAAAGAAACAATCCTCCAAAAATAAGAAAAAACATTGAAATATAGTAACCAATTCCACCCTCACTGATTCTGTTAATAACAAGTTAGAAACTGAGGAAACCCTGGACCATAAAAAAACCAACCCCAAGAAAAAGAAGAAAGAAGACAAGAAGACCCCTCTACTTTGGAACAAACATCAACAAAATCAATTAATGAATTACTTGTTCCAGCTAAAGACTTCATAGAAACTAACCAAGACAAATTTCCACTTAATTTTCAACAACTCACATCATTTATAGAAAACTCTTATGGTGCCCGAGATCAATAATCATTGCTAAAGACCCATACCAAAGACATTGTTGGTTTAATTTTAATGATGAAAGAAACATATCCATACCTCACTGCAAGATCAATAAAAAGCAGGTTGACTAGAATAACCAAAAAGCTTAAAAGAGCTACACACACAAGTTGAAAATAGTGAGACAGATACCAGCATGGAGAACTCAATCATTAACACTAATTAAATTATTACATTGTCAATGATTTTATTTCAAGACTTGGAAGTATACAACATTTGAAGAATTTAAAGGAGGATGCTCTTTTACAAGAAGACACAGAACACACTTCATCTGATTAATTTTTAAACAACTTATTACAAGCATGTTGGTACTTCAATGGAATGTAAATGGATTTCATACTAGATATGAAAGAATACAATTACTATGCCAGCAATATCTCCCAGAGGTGATATGTATACAGGAAACTAATTTCAAACTCAACAATAAAGGAAAAATGAAAGGTTTCAAATGCTTCAATAAAAACAGAACAAATTGTCATCATGCATCTGGTGGAGTGGCTACATTTGTCAAAGAAAACTTCTCTGCCACCGAATTACACATCAGCTCTGATTTGGAGGTAGTTGCTATTCAAATATCATTCCCAATTAATATTTGCATCTGTAATATTTATATCCCTAATAGTTATGCAATTGAATCCATAGAGATACATAATATTATTAAACAACTCCCCAACCGTTCTTATTGTTGGGTGATTTTAACTCCATAATAAATTATGGGGATCCTGTTTTAATGACTCAAGAGGGATGAAGATAGAAACAGTTATTGAGGATACAAACATGATCTTGTTAAATAATGGTCAACCTACCCATATAAATATAAGTACTGGTACTTTTAGTACTATTGACCTCACTCTAAGCTCCACTAATCTGGCTCACAAATGCAGCTGGTGGGTGGAAGAAACTCCTCATGATAGTGACCACTTTCCAGTATTCACAAAAGTTGATTTTCCATTTGATGTGGATAGTAACACTTACGGAATCCACAAATGGAAATTTAGCCAAGCTAATTGGAAGAAATATAGTGACATAATCAATACATCCCTTCATGATTTTTGACTTCAATAATTTCATGAATGAGAATGTGGATTCCATAGTTACCAACTTCTCAGATATAATTAAACAAGCAGCAAATGAAGCAATAGGAACTTATACACCATCTTTGAAGACCAAATTTGTTCCATGGTGGAATGAGAAGTGCAAAGAAGCTATTAAAATATCCAATCATGCTTACAACCGGTACAAAAAACATAAAACTGACGATAACAAAATTGAATACAAACGAACAAGAGCTCTCACCAGAAGAATCCTTAAAGAGAGTAAAAGTAACTCCTGGAAAAATTTTGTGTCGTCTATTAGCTCGAACAATAGTATAAGAGAATCATGGAAGAAAATAAATGCAATTCAAGGACACAAAAGATATAACCAGATACATTTTATTCAAGACGGAAACAAAATCATTGCACAATCTGCAGATATTGCCAACGTACTAGCTGATACTTTTGTCAGAAATTCTAGCTCTCAGAACTTCTCCGATGTCTTTCAAGAATATAAAAATGAAGAAGAAAAAGAAGAACTTCCTGATGATTATGATGACAAATGCTCACCCCTTCAACTAAATAATCCCATAACCATGGAAGAACTTCTTACGACCATTGAATCCACCAATAATTCCTCTCCTGGTCCGGACAATATTCCGAATATCCTCATCAAAAATCTCCCCACACTTGGAAAGGAAGTTTTACTAGATGTATATAACTATATTTGGACGAAAAGAGTATTCCCAAGATCTGGAAGATGGCCATAGTAGTACCTGTTGCTAAACCTGGTAAAGACCCATCCAAATCTGATAACTACCGTCCCTATATCACTTACATGTAACATGTGCAAAATACTCGAGAAAATTATCAACAAACGTCTCAGATGGTTCCTTGATACTCAGAAAATCATAAATGATAATCAATTCGGCTTTCGATCTGGACACTCCACTATGTCACATCTAAATTAGTGTTGATAGTCAAATTCAGGAGGCATTTATGAACAATCAACACTAATTGCTGTTAGCCTGGATATAGAGAAAGCGTACGACATGGTATGGAAACGACGGATCTTGAAGATTTTGCAGATAATAGGAATAAAAGGAAATATGTATGATTTTATTAAAAACTTTTCTCTTGATCGCAAATTACAAGTTAGGATCAATGGGCAACTTTCAGATATTAAACAGATTGAAAATGGTGTACCCCAAGGATCCGTTCTAAGCGTGACTCTTTTCCTACTATCAATTAATGATATAGACAAGGGGGTTCAAACCACCAGTTATTATAAGAAAATATGCGGATGACATTACTGTACTATGCAAAGGAAAATCTGTCCCATCTACTCAAAAGACCATGCAAAAAGCACTAAACACAATTTTTGAATGATCTTTGAGCACAGGGTTTAAATTTTCTGCCCAAGAAAACAGAATGCATGTTTTTCTCAAAGAGAATTGATACAGTATCTCCTAAACTCCAGCTTGGAACTCAACCCCTTCGCTTGTCAACAAAATGAAATTCTTGGACTACAATTTGACCCAAAATTAACTTGGAAGATCACATACAAGAACTAATAATGGAATGCAAGAAGAGACTTAACGTTATTAAATGTCTCTCCAACAACAACTGGGGTGCTGATAAAAACCTTCTGCTATTAACATATAAAGCTATCATTCGATCAAAAATCGATTATGGTTCACTCTTATACCAATCTGCTAACAAAAAAGAGCTGAGGAAAATAGAATCAATACACAATAAAGGGCTTAGAATATGCACTGGATGCTTCCACACCACCCCTAATAGGAAGTATACTTATTGAAGCACAAGAAACCTCATTAAACCACCGAAGGAAAACTCTCAATCTCAAGTATGCTGCCAAAGCTGCCTCGTCTACTAACCCTATAATACACAATGACATTTTTCCTCAGCTACAGAATATCTATAGTAGTCACTTTCGATATAAACCTATGTACAGTAGAATAACCCAGCAACTTAAAGAAACTAAACATTAAAAGTATAAGTGCTGAGAAAACATAGACAATTCCAAATACCGCCATGGACCATAGAAAAAATGACATTAGAGCTATCACTCACTGATTATAACAATAGCAATTTAACAAAAGAAGATTGGAACACACAATTTAAAGAAGTAATCCAGAAGTATAAAAACTACTCCCATTTTTTATTAGTAACAAAAATAGTGAACAAGATAATGAAGCCATCGTATATACACCCAATGAAAAATTTAGTTTCTTACTACATCACTACTGCAGTTCTAATAGCACTGAAAGTTATGCTTTAATGACAGCACTAAAAATGATATATCAATCGCTGGACTCAAATATAATTGTATTCACAAACTCGCTCTCTACAATAAAACTATGCTCCAACAAAACTTCAAACTCTGAAATGGCTGTCAAGATTCAAGAACTACACCATCTTATTCAACGGCTTGGTAAAAAACTTGTTATCTTTTGGATTCCCCCTCTTCTGGATATACCACTGGCTGCACCAGGAAGTCAGATTCCAACATCACTAGTCGACCTCCGGTCAGTAAAAAATGTGCATAACATAGCACACACGACAAATGATATCTGGAAGTACTTGTATGGAAAAATGAAAACCAAGTGGAGCGAAGATTGGAAAATTTATAAGGCTAGTAGTATTCATAAGAAGATAAAAAACTTCTACAACCTGCAAACTTCAAAAAAATTGTGCCGCAAAGATCAAGTTACAATCACCAGAATTAGATCAGAACACACGAGGCTTACTCACCTCTACCTAATAAACCAGAATACTCCCCCAATTTGTAATATATGTAATGAACAAATAACAATAATACATATTATTCAGGAATGTCCTATGTACAATCAATCCCGCCAAACAATCTTACAGAACTTTAATTCTGATGCTTTACTTTATCAAGCTCCCTACAAGAAAAAATTTTAAAATTTTGCAAATCAATTAATGTCGAACTGTAAAACAAATTGTAATATTGTTTTTAAGCATACGTACTGTGTAAATTATCACATGTAGTAAAATATTTCCAACCCCTGGTGTAAATATAAACTGTAATGTCTCACTATTCACTGAACAAAAAATGTATAATTGTAAAAAAAAAAAAAAAATGTAACCATGCTATGTAAACTTACAGAACCTTGTAAACTTAATGTATGTACCTTATTGTGTAAATTACAAAATAGTCGCTAATAACCTCGCAGTTGATGCGACTATAAATAAATAAATAAATAAATAAAATAAATAAATAAATTATTCCCGAGGTACTGGAATAACTTAATAATTATTCCCGAGAACGCCAGTTCCGTCGCTTTCGACTAGAACTCAAGCCCTGGTTGTAAAATATATTAAAAAATAGAATGCCATACCAGTACTTTAGACATAATTTGATAACAGTGTAGAAATAAGACGTCTAAAAATTTCAAGCCTCTGTATTTGCCCTGCAGATTTTGAAGTGTTGT